>DWPW01000857.1:0-10308 GCA_018252015.1 Astraptes brevicauda | reverse complement strand
TGATTATGAAATTTTGCACACACATTGCCAGGGTTCCAGAAGAAATGAATCGTAAAATATCAGAAAATATCAGTGAAACCTTTTAAATTTATGTAACAATCAATTTTACTCTACATAAATTTTTTCCAGGCTTTATTGGCGTCAGGTACCAAACGAAGCGCTTCCGAAATGTATATTGAAATATTGTGCGCTCGAGTCAATTATAATCTTTAAAATATTGCCATAAATTATTTTCCTTTTAAGCGAGGAAATACAGTCAAATTTACTAAAACACTCAATTTTCTCATTTAAATGTCTTCACATAAACCCTTAACCGTATTTTATAAGTAATGTTGATGATTTCAATTCCAACTTGGCTTTATTTCGATTTGTTACAAACAAAAGAACTAGTTAAAGGTAAACGGGACATTTAATGGATTGACTCTGACCACCACCGCTACGCTTCGTTTGTAGAACAGTGTTTAGGTCTGGTTTATAGGGTATGTTAAAGGAGAGACACCTATACGAGGGGTACCAAATTAGTCTTCACTGCTAGCAACGTATCTGAGGACAACCTCAGGTAGAACTTTAAGCTGTGACTAACCCTATTTTGATTGGATCAAAAATGTCCGTGGTCGGCAATAAATCATCTATTCCTCACGATCATATATATTTTTTTATATAAAAAATATCGCAATTCTTATGATTACCGACTAACGGGAAATGAAGATGTCTTACAGATATTCTATCTGGCGTATTGAATTACACAAGTGCCATATTTCAATTCTTGTTTTATTGTGACCAAGATATTTATCAAGGTCTAACCTGATGTCTAAGATGGAACCACATCCTCTTCCGTCAGTTACTGTATAGTTACACTGTGTAGTTGTATCGTATACATTCAATGATAAAAAAGTTTTTATTAAAATTTATAGAAAAGAAATATTCATTTCTATTTTACTTAAGAGTGGAAGAACTTCTCAATAGTTCAACTGCCTATTCACGTTCTATGTCTATTACAACTGTAAAAATGTTTTTCAATTTAAAGTAAGGCAGATATATGAATAAAAAAGGCTTTCCAAAAAACTCTTCCTATTTGAAATTATTTCCTATTTGTTTTATGAAATTATACCAGCAAAAAAGTAATTAGTGGTCACAAGTGGTCAGTGCAGCCCATAGACATAATATAATATACGTTAAAAATAAAATTCAGATTTGAGATTCAAATTCATTTTCTACTTGTAATGAGCTGCTATTTTCTATGACTAAGCCTCAATGCCTCAAAATCACATGATCAACTACATTCATTCTATTAAATGTAAAATCAAACATAACTAGAGAAAAGTTTTGTTAGTAAAATCAAAATAAGCTCAACTCCAACAAAGCAGAGCGATTCGCTCGCGAGGAAATTTTAATTGCATAAAAGTTTACCATAATAATTTGCGCGTGTTGCTTATCGAGGTGTGATGATTCAGGCTCATCTTTACTAGAAGTCCGTAGACTGGAATCGATTCCGCAACTGTAAACAAATATTCAGCATTTCGCCAGACTCCAAGTACTTGTACGTGTATCGGATTATTTATAAACATTATGGATTCCGTGTTTAACTGAACGAATATTACTAGAAATAACAGAACTGTCAGTTTCTATACGATATTACAATTTGTTACGTAATAAGATAAAAGATACTTTCTTATCACGTTGAAGGTGGTAGAACTTCTTGTGGATCGTCTCCTGCACCTCCACCACCTCACATATTTCTGCCTAATAACAGCAGTGTCTAACTCTGCTGTATTGTGGTCTGAAGGGTGTGGTAAAAAATAAATACTAATTCTAGGCATTCCAACTTAGTCCTCAGGGGTTGCAATGCATCTGTGGTCAACCTTAAATAATAGTTTCATCTTATTTGGGGTTTCATTAGAGATTTCTATAGGCGGTAGGCTGTCATTTACCATCAGGTGGACTGCATGCTCGTTTGCTACTTCCAAACTATAAAAAACATTTTACGAAATAATGTCAACCACATGTAGAGGGTATGATTCTCCAACTTCTTCTTTACCCAACTGGCTATATAAACTGAACGAATAAACGAACGGTAAAGCCAATGCCCACGGATATCAATTAGGGATGTGCCAGATGTTAAAAAATCTAGAACCGCGGATACGAATATGTAAACTCGGCACATCACTGATATCGATAACCAACGTTGAGCAGGCATCCCGTTAATAAACTCAGTATAACTAAAACAAGTTCAGACCGTTTCACTATTAAACAAACTGAACATTTTTCTCAAATTCTGAAACATAAAATATTACCGTAAAACGTCATACCTCGCAACTTCAACTCGTAGGGAGTCGCCACATATTCGCCGCCGTAAGCAATGTCGCCTCCTGGTTTTACGACCGTCTTGGCAAGCACTCCACCGCGCCCATTCCGAATATGAAGATTGCTTTTTTACATCTATAACTGTAATTTTCAATAACATAAATATTTTACCAGTTGTATATTTTTATCGTATAGAAACGTGAAGTTAGGGGCGTAGTGTACTTTAACAGCGTCGAAATGTAAAAGAACAACGTAGGTACGTTGAAGGTGATATAAATCTTCTTGCTTTAACTTTAAAAAGAAAAAATAAAACTTAAACAAAAAATACATTAATCTAAGTTATCGTCGCACCTGGGGACAGAAAAGTTAAGCGAAAATTAATACATACTAGAAGTAGTAGTAATATATAGTAGCGGAAATGGTGTTAACATTATTGGTTTGTTTCGAATGCAACGCAGATGTGATGACGAAACGTTCTCGATCCTTTGAAATCGGGCCGAGATAAGTTAAATTGAATCTCTATTTATTTGAAGGGAGTCGGATAAGCTTATCCATCATCCCTCAGTCATAGCCATTACCAACCTACCTATGATATGTGGAAATTAATTTAGATCTATTAGTTTATACAGGGTCACGATTACTGGATCAACGGTGGCACGGAAGTGGTTTGTTAAAACCTCAATACCCTTCGATTTAACCCCCTGTATGTTCACTGATAATCAGTGATTCCCAAGTTTATGGGTTTATTTCGTTTTTTTTAGAAGAATTAGGTTTTTATTTTTAATTTACATGAATAGTAAGAAGCCCTTTGTTAACATAATAACCCCCTTAATAGAGTCTTTTTATTTCATTTTATTTCTCCAAAGAAAACAATTACAGCAATGTGGAAATGTTTTAAAAAAACATTGGATTTTTTATGCAATCTTAACTTAGTAACGTGGATATCCGTAAAATGACGCCTGATACTATTAAATACAAAATAACTAGTTTTAATCGCACCTTTCTTCAATCGTATGTGTTCTGCATGATTTCTAAATGCTAAGCTCACATTTCCTGGCTGTTGTTCGTTTTCAACCTGAAATTATAGTAACAACTACCAATATCGTTATTCAAATAAATATTTATTGTAGAGAACATAATAGCACTTCATTTCACAATGTGTTCGCCATTCGGATAACTAGGTCAAACCTTAACAAAACCCATGGATACTACACAATACTTACATTCAGTTTTATTGATCAAGCAAGACATATTTCAATTTGGCCGTACGCCAAATTTGTTGTGACTAAAATGCATTGGGAATGCAATTCCTACAATAGATAATCTAGGATCTGTAACGATCTTTTTAGTGGGCTGATCTACTAACAATACGCTAATAAACTTAAATAGGACAGTGAAACAAGGTCATACTCACGTGCTATGTGCTAGATATCTCCATAGCTATGATCAGGAAGTAAACCAAATGGTGTAGACACAACATATTAGCCGCTCCCAAATCATAAGGACACTAAATTCGGCATCTATACAATTATAAAATATAAACAGCTTTTTAATTTAAAAAATAAGCCTGTTGTCACAAAAGTATGACCTACCAATATAACACACAGGGTCGCTAATACAGACTATGAATATTTACCGAAATAATGTTACTTATGGAAATATATGACTACTTTAAGTACCTACCTAACACAAAAGCAACGAGCTAGCATTATGCCATTTCAATTAAGCGAATTATTCAGTGTCCCAATTAAAAAATATGTTTAACACGAAATCAAATTCACATTTAATAACAGTCACATAAATATGGACAATGGCTCAAGAACAATGCAATTAGTAAGTACTGGTGTTACATTTGTTGGCGCTCTATGATCCATATATGAAATAATAGAGAGGTCGTTCTATGCAGACGAAGTTTTCGAAATATAATTGTTTCCGAATATAGCAATACGGGTCAAGAATAAAAACACTAAAGTAAACTGTACGTACCATAGATGTACCCTAAATGTCAACATGAACATTTTCATGTAATTGTTATCTCCTGCCTGTGAACAATTAAAACACGAATTGGTAACGAAATGGTTTCAAAATAGGTATATCTTTTTTGTGAGTGAATGCATATTTAAACGGTAAAACAGGCACTATCGCACAATGAAAGACATTTTCATGAATATATAATAAAACCGATTTCTATTTTTTTACTCTTTTGGTGTATAAAAATCCTTTAGATATTATATGATAATAGCTCAAAAGTTTTCGCTATACTTAACTATACACACAACCGCGAAATATACTTTTCAGGAAGGAAAATATAATACCTAATTAATAATTCTTTTCATTTGCAAATTAATCATCATTTTTACGTATTAATGAATAAAATTAATATGCTATTATAACATCCGAAAACAGATCTATATTAATTATGTTAGTTCAGTTGTAAAAATGCTTAATATTTACCCTATTGTAAAACACTTATACATAATTTCTGGCAAAATATTAAACGAATGTCTGAAATAGAAAATAAGAGAGAATTTTCAACCGCATTCGGTAAATATTGAACTTCAGAATTCAATCTAATGGAAAATTTACCACCTAAAAAGCTTTGTGATTGAATAGTATTTGTGCTGCTGGGAAATTTGGTAGAAAATATAAATTTTATGCTTATGTAAGAAGGTTACACTTATAAAGCCAGACAATAATTTAAATATGGCTAAAGGCCATACAATTTATAAGTTTATATGTTATTACATAATTATTATAGACCTGTTATTTTTTTTACTTCTATGAGGTAATTTAAAACTTGAAAAAGTTGAAAAGTATCTGAAACAAATAAAACCTGTAATGAGATGTTTTTCACTTTTAACAATAAGGTTGCTACTTTTAAATACGTAGGTAAGTAACCACTTACTTACTATTAATACTACTACTTAATAACTATTAATCTAATTTAATTTCACGTTTTATTAAAATGTCAACATTCGAATCGGACTCGCGCACAGGCTAGGTATGTAATCTACGCACAAACTGTAGAAAAATACCTACCACCAAATTTTCAAATTTATATTTTTACGGATAAATGTCTGTTATCATAGCAAAGAGCCTTATTCAAGATATAGAGCTTTGTGGCAGATGGACAGACAGCGGAGACATGATACTTGGAATAGATCTCCGATTTTATCCCCTAGGTAAGCTATTACCGTACCTACATAAACATTTGCAACAGAGTTTTTATGCAACATAAAAAATATCAAGCCACGACATTTATAACGGTTTAGTAAACATGTAATATTACATACACTGCAAACAAAAGTAGCTTACAAACACAAAAACAGCGTATAAAGGTTCGTCCGATCGTGAAAAGCTTACACTATAAAACACGCTACGTCCATACTTCGCAGAGTTCAGCAACCCGTGAGCTTACTTCGTCCACGGCTGTTTCGTGTTATTACCCGTGGACTTTTATTGTTAAACAATACTGTTAAAAGCCGAATTAAACTTTGGCTACTTAGATTTCGCGGTGAGTCATTCCGACCTATGTTTGGTTATAACAAATTATTACGGCTGTTAAAATATACAAATGAGATAATACTTCTTCCTGCTTAAATTTTGTGTGTATATAACACAAATAGGCTATAACAATGGTTAAGTTCGTGTTTAACTTACGAATGGACCATTTTCAAACGAATTTTTCAGAAGGAGGATAATTCATATATTACATTTTATTGAAATAAATAGGTGTACAGTATTGAACAATGTAGAGGAAACAACTATAAAAACTAAAAACAATTTTGATACGAATACAAAGATATTCAAAACAACCAAAAAGCTAAAGATTAGAATCCTGAGAGATGTAAGTACGAGAAATAAAGTTACATTGTATTTTAATTTAAAATATGTTTACGTTTAAAAAAATATATTTTCATACGCTTTACTTTCTCTAATTGAAATAAAAACACTCACACGGCACACCTGATTGAAAGTTTGCATGAATCCCGCGCTTTTCTTGAATTTTTAATGGCGGATGTAAAAGGCAAATGTTTCATGCCACATTCTGCCTTGTTAACGTAATAAACAGTCATACAAATTTTTGGGAGTCCTAAAACTGTTACTGCAGAGGCATCGCTATCTATATATTCTGTAGATCAATACATTTTAGATTTTATGTTATGGGGTGATGTATGGATCATTTTCCTATAAGTGGTAGCTTAAAGTACTTGAAACAAAATTTTAATAAACATGTTTGTGGTTTGTAAACCTTTCACTACATTACACTACCTTACACTATATAATGTAGTGTAGTACAATACTTAATGTAGTGTAAGGTAGTGTAGTTATCCTCTAGGAAGAACTTTTTGTGTTTTATAAAGGTCGGAAATGGTTCCGTTCCGCTATGGGCGCTCCGAAGCTACAATGTAAACTTTAATAAAAAGACAAAAGGAACAAACGAAAATGTTATCAAACCCGGAAATCTAAGCGTATCCCACATATAATGTAACGCAATGAACGATCTCGGTTCGTTAAACACGATCATAAATTTACGCATCACGGCCCAAACCCAGGATTCCGGGCCTTGGACAAATGACTTGTCGTCACCTCTTGCATAAATTACTCGTAAATTAATTGTCATCAACCACAAATTCTTGCGGGACACAAAAATGAATTTACGACCGAAGGAATTATAGTCTATCAAATGACTAAGCGGGTCATTTTTCTATTAATTAAATCGATAGCGTAAAAATATTTTAAACGCCTATTATTACACTGAAGAGTAGTTCCTATGCTTGTACGTGTACTGCATCAACAGGAGAGCGTTCTCCCTGGAACCTAAACGTATTTTTTTAAACCTTTTATCGGTTTTTGTCGAGAGAAGAGTTAGCGATACAGGGTAAATTCAACTGTGAACGGGCAAATCCGGAACTATAACGATTAGCGAAAAACCTTATATTTCTTACAGCTTTGGATTTGGCCGAATGGCCAAAGCAGTAAATAACAATAAAGTAGTAAATTCCACTAGTGAACCTATAAAGTGTCAATCTTCATAATATTTTATTTTAGCGCTAAATTGAACAACATTAAATCGTATTAACATAAGCTTCTCTTTTATAACGTGACTTACCTACTACTGACTAGAAAATTTAAAAAATAGCAAATACGATGATATGTAGACTCCATAACTCATTATATTTTTAGATGAACGTTTCATAAGTATTTCAGCGCCGACTACGTAACGTAATTCTTTATATTCACATCACACTGACGAAATTATGTTCCGCTGTTTTTGAGTAACTAATCGTAATCTTCGCACGCAGACAAAAACTTTGACTCAGATACACATAACACACGAACTTTATGTGTAATAAAATGTAAATACCAGGCAAGAATGCCAAGTTCAAGGCTGGACGTTGCCAAGTGTTCATCACCCAAATCACAGCGTAATTATTCGGGTAGTTCCAAGAATTTCCTGAATTCGCCCACACAATTACAATCCAAAAGTCGTGGCAATGAATTTTGCAGACACGTTCAGGCCATCAATGAACATTCATAATGAGAAAGGTTCGTGTGGTACAAGGGCGTTAAAATTTTGTAGGCTTGTGTCAAAATATAAAGGGAAATATTTAGTGCCTACTTACTCACCCATTTTAACCCTTTGAGCCCGTTTTAACATTTGTATGCTTTGGTTAGACTTTAATTTTTACATTTACATAACAGAAATAATTGTATGTATGCAATTACACTAAATGTAGCCCTATACTACATTTCCATGTGACGTAGGTACCTTCTAGTGACATGCACATAGCGAGTAAACCGTAGAGTAAAACTATTGTAAATTAAAATTCATAATTTTAATTTCTTCCCGGCTGAGATCAGCCCCAGTTGTGGGATACCCTCTTTCAGTACCTAGTAGGATATAAAATACGTAGCAGCTGTTCTTTTTTTCTTATTCATATTATAAGAAAACGTTAACGAGCATTCAATCAACCAGGTAAGTAATCTCTGACATCCATAGAAACCTACGATCAAACCCAAATCATAATAGAATAGAATAGACCTGAAGTCAGGCCAAGGAAGGCCAAAGATGCGTTGCTAGTTTTGCTACCTCTGAGGATGCCTGTTACACCTCGGCTAAGTATGTCTCCCGTACCCTTCGAACTCGAACACAGGGACATTTAAAACTGATTTTATTAGACAGAAAAGGTGGTGGTGATGCCGCCGGAGTGGAACTACAAAGAGGTTTGTCCAGCTTTATTTGTTTTGAGAGTTGATGATTAAAGTCCTTTCAATCCAATTAAACACTGGTCAATAACAGAAACGTGTATGGGTGATGGTTGAACAAAACTTTACTCATTACTATTCAAATATTTGAACAACGATCCTGTCTTGTGGCTACATCATATTAAACTTTTGTCACTATTAGCGGAAGACCATGATAGCCTTAAGAAATATAGTCCTGTAATTTCGTAGAATTTATTACCTATAATAGTTGTCAGCTATTATTCTAAAAATGTTAGTTACTATTCTAAAAATATCTAAATGTATATTTTATATGCAATATATTTCTGTTTATTTTATTTTGCTATTTTATAGAAATTAGAATACTATTTTTTAATTACCTAAAGTGAATTGAATATAATTTGGTTGTAACTTGTAACTATGCTAAGAGAATGCTTTATGGTAAGGGAGACATAGTTATCCGAACCATTCTAACCTAGCTCTCGAGGATAGCAAATAAGTATGATACTTATAGAAGTATGAAAGGCTCAAATTATCCTAGTGATATATGTAAGTTCTTATAAATAGATATAAAAAACATACATGTCACTAGGATAGTTTACTCATAAAATATAGCTAGCATAGTATGTTAGACATTATTTTTTATCTCAAATATTTTCATAACCTGAAGTCTGAACAAGTTTCAAAATTACAATTTAAAAGCAAAATATTCTTAACAATCGTATCTTAAAAAACTAAATATAAATCTTCTTGAACTTTATTTAGTCTGATTTTTATACAGCTAAATCTGGCATCTAATTCCTTCGCTTATACAAAATCTAATTTTGTTCCAAGTATATTTATTTCGGCTTTCATAACTTACGCTCTCTCGTATGGAGTGGGGCATCTATTCACAAAAGATCCTCGATTAATTTTACAAGTGAATGATCCTTTTATTGAAATTTATGCTATTAATCTCTCGGTAAGTAGTAAAATAAGCATTGTTATGTAGTACACCTGCGGTTATTGAATTGAAATATATCTTTTATATTCAATCTTTCCCAAATAAATAAATCACTGTTAAAATTTCCATGATACATTCTTTTTATTTTTCTTGTTACATTAGAAAGTATTGCCTCAAAAATCATATACATTACAGCTTCATAGTATTACATTACAAGATTCTATTCATTATATTTTGCTTCGAAGTCGTATTTTAACTACTTTAGAAATGCATATCAAGAAAATACTCGCAATTATGGCCCGCATGACGGAGCATTCAACATACCTGTCTGACAGAGGATTTCGGGTTCGATCCATGGCCAGGCAGATATCTGAATGATGAATTTAGCTTTGTGTATAGATTTTTGTGTTTCGGTCGTCGTATATGTGTTTCCTATCATCCCATGACACCCACGACAAAATAAAAATTATTAATTTACATTTTAAAATATAGTAATATTTTAAACTTCAAAACTATTATAACAATCACGTTACATAGGTATGTGTTTTAACAGTTTTATGCCAATATATAGCAAAATATTATGATGTAAAATATAAAAAATACGTATAGGTATTACATATTGCAGTAATACAATACTATAATGTTGATAAAGAAAAAAATTTTAGGAATTTCAATCATTCTTATTTTTATTTCATCTCGTATTATGTTAAGAACTTTTATCTACAGTGATTCATACGCAAGTGTAAAATGAATTATAAAATGTTATGATTCAAGTAATCATTATCAGGAAGCAAATTAAAATAATAATATAGAGTTAAGTAAATACACCTAAC
>DWPW01000856.1:0-10312 GCA_018252015.1 Astraptes brevicauda | reverse complement strand
TATTTTAATATTTGCTTGTGACAGCTTTTAATCTTTGATCTGTGGAGCGGTCGCCATACCGGTCTGTTACGCAGTGCTTTCCGGGCTCCATTTCCGGCCAGACAGATACTTGATTGATGAACATGTATAGATCAAAACTAAATACTAACTATGTAATGACTATTAAATAATTGATTCCATTCGGTGGGTGCTATGTGTATATATTTTTTCAAAGATCCATTCATATCATGTAAGCGATATAAATCTTTTTTGGGAATAAAGGTTCTTTAAACCTAAACCTAAGATGCATGTTTATAGTCTGGGTGTTTGTATATTCCTCTTTTTGTGTTTCCATGGGACCCAGACACCCCTAGTGCATGGACTATCCATGTAGAAAGCGTTATTCGTTATATTTATTTACCAGATTTTTTTCTTTCCAGGCAATGCACCTCATTACTCATTGAGAACACTATGTAGAGCTCTAACAGCCGCAGCTAAAGCTAAATGTGGTACTGTGCTGAGGTCTTTGTATGAAGCATTCTGTCTCTCCTTCCTCACACAGCTGGATAGATCTTCACATCCTAAAGTTGAAGCTATGATTGCTAAGTAAGATGCTGTTTATATAAATATTTACTGGATCTTTATTTGTTCTATTTTGATTTTATCTACTATAATGTATTTTCAGGGCCGTGATTGGAACTAAAAACGTGAAATCAGTGCTCAATCAATTGATTCCGGAGCCTCAACACTCGGATCAAAAATATTTACTCTTTGAAGGTCATTGGATTCCACAAGGGAAGTTGAAGATTGATATTCCTGAAGGTTACATATTGACGCCCACTGTAAGGAAAAACCTTCGTGATATAGCGCGAATTATTTCTCTCGGACGACTTCCGGTATTGTTGCAGGGTGATACATCTGTGGGTAAAACGTCTTTGATCACTTACATTGCAAAAGCGTCAGGAAATTACTGCGTCAGAATAAACAATCATGAACACACAGATTTACAGGAATACATCGGGTCTTATGCCACCGATTCTAACGGTAGTTTAGTTTTCAAAGAGGGTGTTTTAGTAGAGGCGATGAGAAAGGGTTATTGGATCATCCTCGATGAACTGAATTTGGCACCCAGTGATGTTTTAGAAGCCCTGAATCGTGTTTTGGATGACAATAGGGAGTTGTTTATACCAGAGACTCAACAGGTTGTAAAGGCTGACCCAAATTTCATGTTATTCGCTACACAAAACCCTCCCGGTCTATACGGTGGACGTAAAATGCTTTCAAGAGCGTTTAGAAACAGATTCGTTGAATTGCACTTCGATGAGATACCCAGGAAAGAGTTGGAGACGATTCTTCACCTAAGATGCCATATACCGTTTGCATATAGTAAAAAGATGATCGAAGTTATGGCAGAGTTACAAGCTAGGCGACGCGGATCAGCCGCTGTACAAGGCAAAGATGGATTTATCACTTTAAGAGATTTGTTTAGATGGGGCCAGAGATACAAGCAAGCTTCCAAGGAAATGTTAACAGAAGAGAATTTCTATGACTGGGATCAACATATTGCCGATGAAGGGTATCTCATACTAGCTGGGAAAGTACGGCAGATTGACGAAAGAAACATAATCGAGGAAGTCTTAGAGAAGCATATTAAAAGGAAAGTAAACGCAAATAACCTATTTAGTTATCATAAAAATACATCGCCCGTGACAAAAAGTATTCTGGAGATGCTGCTTAATAACAAGCTTGAGGAGTTTTCTCATGTTGTCTGGACTTTTAATATGAGAAGATTGGCAGTGTTAATAGCCAAGGCGTTTATTTTCAACGAACCAGTTTTATTAGTTGGTGAGACTGGTTGCGGAAAAACAACAATCTGTCAAGTTCTTGCCGCGCTAAGTGGCCGCCAACTTCTTTCTGTGAACTGTCATATGCATACCGAGAGTTCTGATTTCCTGGGAGGTCTAAGACCGGTACGTCAATACAAGAATGATGGAAGACTTTTTGAATGGGTAGATGGGCCTTTAATAAAATCGATGGAATCTGGACATATGTTTTTAGCCGATGAAATATCGTTGGCGGATGATAGTGTTTTAGAAAGACTTAATTCCTTATTGGAACCTGAAAGGCAACTAGTACTATCTGAAAGAGGCATGGAGGAAGGCTCAGATATCGTAGTTATTACGGCAGTAGACAATTTCCACTTCATAGGTACAATGAATCCAGGTGGGGATTTCGGTAAGAAGGAACTCTCGCCGGCCCTTCGAAACAGATTCACAGAAATTTGGTGTGACAGTGTCACATCCAGGGATGATCTACTAAAAGTGCTTGAAAAGAGTGTAAGTCAAGGCATTGCACTCGGAAACCAAGAAGATGGCAGTACCGGTATAGGGAACTCGATATTGGATTTCAGTGTCTGGTTGAAGAATTCAGAAGTGACAAATAAATTTCCATTCAGTATTAGAGATTTGCTTTCGTGGGTTCAATTTATTAACGTGACAGTTGCTAAAGGCTTATTAGATACACCCGAAGCGTATGTACATGGCGCTTGTATGACCTTCTTAGATTGCTTTGGCACAGCTCTTACAGGCCATATTGATTCAAGTGCATTAATAACTTTACGCAAGTCGGCGATTTCTTTCTTGCTCAATCAGATTAAGAATATTGGGAGCGAATACACAGAGAGCCTAACACAGTTGCTCGATCATAAACAGTTGACGATTACAACTGAAGCTGATGATAAAAAGTTTGGTATCAAACCATTTTTTGTTGAAGTTGGACAACACGCAAGTGCGAACGAAGCACAAAACTTCACATTTTCTGCGCCTACCACAGGTTCAAATACTTTAAGGTTATTGCGAGGAATGCAACTGAATAAGGCGATACTTCTAGAAGGTAATCCTGGCGTAGGAAAGACAAGCCTTGTGACTGCTTTAGCGAAATCATCAGGACACAAAGTAGTGCGCATTAATTTGAGCGATCAAACTGTAAGTAACTCATAATTTTAACGTTTTTATCCTTCTAGATAGTTGTTTATGTTTATTTATCCTTTATTTATGATTTCAGGATATAACTGACCTTTTTGGAACTGATCTGCCTTCTGAAGATGGATCATTTACATTTAAAGAAGGAGCATTTCTGAATGCTCTTCAAAATGGGGATTGGATACTTCTTGACGAACTAAACTTAGCACCTCAACCAGTCTTAGAAGGTCTTAACGCTTGTTTAGATCACAGAGGGGAAATATTTATTCCTGAGTTAGGTAAAACGTTCAAAGTGAAAGAACAGACAAAATTATTCGCATGTCAAAATCCATTGAAGCAAGGTGGAGCTCGCCGAGGCTTGCCTGTATCATTCTTAAATAGGTTCACTCAAGTTTATATTGACACATTAACTAAAGAAGATCTGACATATATCGTTGAAGCTCAATATAATGAACTTCCTAAAGATATTTTACATAGAATCGTCAAATTCAATTGTAAAGTCGCGCATGAGATTACAGAGGTCCAATCTTGGGGGCATAGAGGAGCCCCCTGGGAGATGAATTTAAGAGATATTCAAAGATGGTGCGAAGCGTTGATTAAAGATCAAAGTGAAGGTAAAACGTTAGCGCCTGGAAAATTTGTTGACATGCTTTATGTGAATCGTATAAGGACTGCTGAAGATAAAGACAAAATGGCCAAAACATACGATGACATATTTTGTCCAGAGTATCCAAGAAGTCACAGCAATCCTCAGTTTAATATAAACGATAATCAAGTTATTATTGGTGATGTATCACTGGATACAAATATTGAAAAGGTTTTCAAAAACAGACGGGCTTTACAAACTAACTCTTTGGTATTGAGAAGCCAGCTACCAACTTTGAAAGCATTAGCGGAAAATATTAAAATGAATTGGCTTACTATACTTGCTGGACCGACAGCTACAGGCAAAAGTACTATGGTCCAAATATTAGCAGACTTAACAGGCAATGATCTTCATGTCGTACCCGTAACATCTGCCATGGATGTTTCTGATTTACTGGGTGGATTTGAACAGGTCGATTATAACAGAAATCTGGAAAATTTGCATGATGAAATTGAAACGATAACTACACTAGTCGTACGAAACCTATGGCTTTCGTCAGGAAATAATCAAAGGAAGTCAAATAACTTACTCGCTAATCTACAACAATATGCGAAAATGCATTCTAGCTCTCTGGATAATACATTCTCGAACGAAGACATGAAAAAGTTTGAAGATAAAATTAGGTTCCTTATAAAACATTGTGAGAATTTGTTAGAATACAAAAAATATTTCTCAGCTGATATAATTATATCGATGGAAAGAATAAAGAACAGTTTGCTAAAATTACAAACTAAAGTCAGTCAAACCTCTTCCATAAACGTAGGCGGAAAGTTTGAATGGATAGATTCATTGCTCGTCAAGACGTTGATTGAGGGATCGTGGCTGCTATTAGACAATGTGAACTTGACATCTGCAGCAGTTCTAGATAGACTCAATGGTTTGTTAGAACCAAATGGAGTACTAAGCATACCAGAAAGGGGGGAAATAAGTGAGATCAAGCCACATCCGAATTTCAGAGTGTTCTTTACAATGGACCCGAAGTATGGAGAAATTTCTCGAGCAATGAGGAATAGAGGCGTGGAAACATTTTTACTAAGAAAAGATGATTACGATCTAGCACTGTCAGAAACTATTTCTTATATGGATTTGGTTGCATTATTATCGTCTTCTGGCTTGTCGAGTCAATACCATGATATTTGTATTCGATGTCACGAAACTATGACCGATTTTGTTCAAGGTTAGTATCAGATCTTATTTTTCAAACAGCACTACAAATAATTTAATATACTAAATTACAGCTTACATATAAATTTTTATATATCAAATTTGAAACACATGTATTTGTAATCAATAATTATATCCAGAATATTTCACAAACCTGCCGATTCACTACTGTATTTATTTAACTGTATTTTCACTACTGTATTAAATAGATATTTTCAGTAATAGAGTTTTTTTTCACAGGTTTCGATAGACCAACTATTTCACATTTACTTCAAGCTTCGCATCTTACATGGCAACAATTAGTTCGAGGAATTTCAATTAAGACAGCTTTGCTAAATAGCTTCTCAGACGTTTACATAAAACCTAGGAGCGGTGGGGATTTTGCTTCAACCGTAAATACATCGTTGGCTGAAATCAAAAATTCTATGCTAAAGGCTCTAGAAAACGAATTGGAATCAGAAGACTTCACAGAAACAGGCAATCAAGTCGATTATCATACATTAACAGTTAAAGGGTTGTGCAAAGACTCTTCTTTTGAAATTGGAAAGCAAATTGCTTGTCCCGCGATTCAGCAATCAAAGATTTTAGACAACCCTCATTATGTTCTTTTTAGTCTATTAACGTCTTATCAAAGATGTCCTGAACTTTGCTTAGAAATTGTACACCATGTTTTAGAAGAAAACGTTAAAACCGATAATAATGATATATTGAATGCTTTAATACGCGAGTTAAATGTGAGCGCGTACAAATATCTACAAACGAAAAATTCTAAATCATATGCAAGATTTTATCCGGAATTATTTGAAATGAATAAAGATGATGTAACCAAATCAAATGCTGATTTCGCTCTGTTGTATAATGACTTTCACAAAGCATTAGCAAAAACATTCAAAATTGAGAGTAAGTTCTCAGCTATTGATTATTCAAATGCAATCGCATCCGGTAGTTTAACTGATGACTTTGTGGAATATCCAATTCTAAAAAGTTGTAAGAAATATCTTCAAGTTATCGACAGTTATATAAAAATCGCTATTGAAAAAGCCAATTCACTTGACGATGTTTCAACATGTCAAGTATTTCAAATGCTGAATTGGAGAGAAAGATTTTTCAAAGCATGTTCCAGTCAAATATTTACTACGATTAAAAACAAAAGGACGCCAATTTTGAAAGAGGAAATAATACCCTTATTGCACGTTCATAGCAAATGGCTTCAGAAACATTTGCTTGGTAAGCTTTTCCAGCTACCAGATAACACTAAACTGAAGGATAAATTCCATCATGATTTGAATAATATGAACTTACAAAACGATGATAATAATTCAGAATTTGCAAAATTGAGTAAGAAAGTACGAAAATCTTATGGAGAACCAAAATTGTATGAAAGTGGTGAAGAACATGAAATCAATTTAAGAAGATCTAAAGTCTATGTTAAAACATGTCTAGATATGGATCAACCTCTCGGAAAGCAACTGTGCAAAATTTCAACTAATGTGATATTAGATGTCACAATGGCCTTAGATGTTACTGACTCTGAAGCTTTGGAAGCAATTGAAAATAATGTCGAGAAATTACTAGAACAAGCCAAAAATAGTCCTAAACTTATGTCTAATGCTAGACTGTTACCAATTAACTTATATGTAATACAAAGAGTGTTAAATATTTTGCGTCCTGAACTACTCAATTTTATACATACATTATGTTCAGGGACTTTACTATCAGATATCGATACAGACAACCTTACATATGCCTTGACTAATGTAGTCGACATAAGCAAAGCAATAAAAGGATTTCCACCAGCGTTATTGAATGTTTTGCAAGTTGTACAAAAACTTTTAGAAAATGATTCTGATGTACTTAATAGAAGGTAATAATTTGATATTTTTCTAATTAGGTATATTTGTTTAATTAATATTTTGATCGATTTGATTGGTTTTGATTAGTTTGTGAAAAAACGTATATTCGCACTTTGACTTGCGCGGTTGACCATAGTTTTGATGCTTCCTTTTTGCTTGTGCCTTTCTTATTTCCAGGCTGTTATAGTAGAAATTATTCAAATGAAGTTAAGAACATGCTGTATCCCTTATTTAACATTTTGGTTACTACAAATATTTTAAAATGGTTAATTTTTCTTTCCAGAACTTCCTCGATCCCTGTTAAGTTTTGGGATGAATTCTACAAAATGCTCACGAGTTCTCCCGTTGTGTATCCCGTGCCATTTATAACCATAAATAATGCACTGAAATGTGAAGACATTAGCGAGTCAGTACCCGATAACAGCACACGACTGTCAACTAACTTGCCTCTTATGCCGTATTACGTTCAGAAGATGATAATGTTCGCGCAAGAGGGTAAGTTCTGAGTTTAGACACGATGACATATAGACTCAAAGACTGAATGTTTTGAAAGACGAAGTTCAAAGGCATTATGACAGTAATAGTGAATCAAAGAATAAATTTTAAAGGCAAAAGATATATTACATATAAAATGATTGTAAAAATTACTTCGCTTTAATTTATACTTTAAGATTATTTGTATTTTCAGTAAAGTCCGCCAAGTTATTCGATACACTAATCAATTCAAAAATATATTTGTTTCACATTAATGGTTTATTGAGTGGATGATAAACTTAATCATTTTTTATGATTTGCTTCACATAACCCATGTAAATATGAACAAAGATATGTTCTACAAATAATCATATGGTCGGTTACATATAGTTGTATAATTATGAGTATATTCAGTATTTGAGTATATTACAGTAAAATTACATTGAAGTTATAATATCTTTTTTCTTGCAGGATCCAATCTACAACTCTCGTACGAGACAGTGCCGTTAAAAGACATAGACGAGTATTCTATACAATTAGGTACAGTTCAGAACACTGTCTGGAAGAATTTGGGTACTTTACATGCCACGGCGGTGCTTAAATTGTACGTTACACTTGCCTCTATTTTCTATTTCTTATTACAAATATACTTTTGGATTATTGATATTGATAGCTGAACCTGCAGTCTTGAATAAACTTTAAGATCGTATTCTCGAAGTCAGCATAGCGGCGGACATCCGTTCTCAAAGGCAGCGTGTAGAACGCTAGCATTGTAGCGAATTTGTGTTGTCCCGTGAGTGCTATTTGCCAATAAAATAAAACGTTAATGCACACTTGTCCGCTATGTTTGACGCTCTTCGTACGCTGTACGCTGACTTCGAGAATGGGGCCTTTAAGGCTATATTGCACCCCTGCGAAGCTGGGACGAGTCGCTATTGATGAAAATCGGATTAAAATCTGTTGCGTAATTTGAAAGATCTACGCGTACATAGGCGGGAAGCGATTTTGTTTTATACTATGTATGAGACAAATTGTTTGTAAGAGAAGGTGTTAGTCCCAAATATGTGTAAGTTGGCTTTGATAGCGTGATCCTTATCATTCCTTTATTTACCTTATTGTACTTTTTAGCTAATTAAGAACAAGGATAAAGCACTCTTTTAACATTAGTAACACAGAATATATGTTATTAAACTACTATTCACATTTATAGGAATTCGGATGCACTATTTGAATTAAAGAAATTCGAGCAGCTGATTAATAGTATCCAATCGACAATTTTGTCACGAACAAATGCAAAGGAGGAATGTAAAGCTACAAATTACCAGGAGACTATTAATAGTTTGCAATCATTTCTGAAGGATAAAATGTACATAGACCTGCTTATAAAGACTAACGATATATACAATGAACTATCAATCGGATTATCAACAATCGCTGACAAGAATGACAGAATTAAAATTAAAATCCTAACGACACAGCTATCAGTGATGACGAGTATGTTATTCATTAAAATAATGGCAGAGATAAGTCCAATAGACCACGTCGAGAAATATCGTCTCAAGGTTCAGTACATAGAAGAGGATGTGCGAATGTTTGATGCTTTACTCAGCGCATACTACATTCAAGGCGTAGTCACCGGTACTATTATGGAAACTAGAGATATAGAGAAAGCTACGGATGTCTCGCCCGAATATTTCAAGGAAGGCAGTGATAATAGAGAGAGCTTGAAGAAAGTACATCCGTATTGTAGTATTATTATGGAGCTGAAGGACGATACGCTCCAGAGAGTACATAAGTATGCTTCCGGTAATACTTTCAGGCCGAAAGAACCTTCTTATGGTGCCTTTGTAAAGGTTAGTATTTCTGTTTCAAACAGTTTCAGAAGAATATTTTTTACTTTAATTGTAGTTTTGATGTTTATTTTCTTATGAATGAAGAATGTTTGGTGTTAATCCTGTAAATCGAATGTATTCAGGAATTAATGTTTAATACTTTAATACATATTAAATTTGCTTTTTACAGGACTGCAAACACTTTTCAAAATCGATTCTGTCCGAGAAGACGACAGTGTCTTTGTCAATTAGTATGATAAATACTTGTAACTCACTCTACAACGAGCTACAACATAACACGTGCAATAAACACACAATACAAAACGCTCACACTGTGACGAGAGAAACCTCGTCTTGGCTCTACTCAGCCGAAGCATTTTACAAGAAGATCAAAGGCACGTATTCTGAAGCCTTTCCGGACTTAGCGAAGCCATTACAAGCTTCACTATCTCAAATGATATACAGTGTTACTGCTTTGAATGATCTGGTAAGAGAGCTGATAGCTAAAATCGAACAAGGCAAACAAATTGAATGTATGCTAGTGGATCTGATGGATTTCCCGAATAACGTGCCGAACGAAGAGTCGAAAGAGCGGTTCTTGAATCGATTCGTGACGTCAAAGTTCATGCAATTGTTGCGACGGAACGTGGTCACTGATAATGATGTTGTCGACCCTGAAGCCGAGTGCTTAGAGTAAGTATGAGGTTAATGATTAAAGCTTATGTTTCTGAAATACAATAATATATTACTGTGTAATTTCGCGTTGGATCAACTGGTATATGCCAGTGGAGGTTGTTTCCAGTCATGGGGAGAGATCCATAAAAGTAGAGGGACTTAATAAAAATAGTAGACCTTTAAAAAAAAGAATACAATAATTATTTTTCAGGTAGGTCGCCGTGATTTACCGGAACATAAAGACTTATTGTCAATCGAAGATATAGTTTCAAATCCCACAATAGACATATAAGTTACGTAATTATAATGTTAAGATGAATTCCTTTGTAGGGACCGAACTCGAAACATTTTCTTTGGCATCATAACAGGATGTATGGCCAGTGTACCATACAATACATAATTAATTACATTTATTTATGTTGCCAAGAAATCATTGAAAAAAAAAAAAAATAAGAAATTTTTATAATGTATGTTAGTAATATTCATATGCAATGATTAAATTTTTTTTTTACCACCCGGGTGGCCGCGCGTTTAACATATCGGCCTGCCATGCAATGGGTCCCGGGTTCGATCTCCGGCCAGATAGATATCTGAATGATGAATTATAATTTGTGTTCTGGGTCTGGGTGTTTATGTGTGTCCATGGCACCCACGACACAGGAGAAAATCCTACTGTGGGGCTATGAGTGTAGAAAGCGTCTTAAAAAA
>DWPW01000855.1:0-10315 GCA_018252015.1 Astraptes brevicauda | reverse complement strand
ACTATACCGGTTTGGCACTCAATGGGATCCGCGTTCGATCCCGAGCCAGATATCTAATGATGAATTCGTAGTTCTGTTCTGGCTCTGGGTGTTTGTGCTAAGACTGGGTGTTAATGTATATCCATGTCACCCACGATACAGTAATAATGTTAGTGTGGGGTTCTAGTTATTTTTTGAAGATATTTAGCAAATATCGAATCCAAATAATTTACCTGACGACCCGTCTGGTCGAGCGGTTATCATACTGGCCTGCCACGCTATGGGTCCCGGGTTCGATCCCCGGCTAAACAGATATCTGAATGATGAATTTAGATTTCTGTTCTGGGTTTGACTGTTTGTGTTTTCGTCCATATATGTCCATGGCACCCACTATACAGGAAAATCCTGCTGTGGGGCAATGAGTGCAAAAAGCATCTTTTTACCCATCAATAATTTTAAATAGGTTACCATGGTGTATAATAAATAATATGATAGGTATAATAATTTTGCTTATGACTAATATTTCAACTGGCATGTATCATGAAAGGATGAAACTTAAATGGTCATGTCAAATCTTTAAAATTAAGTTTCTAAACTAAACGAAGTTACCTGCGTCAGAAATGACAAAGATGATGTTTTTATAAGAATTCAATAAATTCTATAAATGGCCACCGGCACTCATGAACATCTGTAAAAAACTTTAGATTCTACTGCACATTAGGGCACATTTTCCTTGAAATATGAAATCACTCAATAAATGAAACTTTGCATCACTATTACCAGGTCGCATCGAAGAAGCCAGTAAGGTGCTCCAGTACCTTCGTGGAAGGTCTAAGGAGGCAGTACAGCCGGAACTGGAAGGTCTCCAATCCATGGTGGCGAGGGAGTTCAAAGAAGAACCCAGGATCCAGGATCTGTGGGCTACGCGAGGAAATGTTAAAGCTTTGGGTAAAGGGAAAATGAACTGAATAAAGCTCTTTGCAGACTTCAATTGGATCTGGCCAAACTACAAACTTTGATGCTGATTCTTGTAGAAAGTAGAGAAGTTCAAAAAAATTTCATAAAATTACAAATTTATAATAGTGTAATTAACAATTTGAGCAATTTTCCTAAACCTGTCAAACACTGTACTATTATCTGTAAGTAAATATTATTTTCTTCTAATTCCAGGTATCTGCGTATTCCTGGCCATGCTGCTACAGTTATCTGGAATCGATGTCCTCCTATTCTACATGGAGGAGCTGCTGGAGAAAGTGGGAACTAAGATATCAGCTTCCGACGGCACTATCATCATGGGAGTCGTTCAGGTATCATGCACTTGGAATTTTCCAATACTCTTTAGGATTCCGTACCCAAGTCTGCTTTATGAACACCTATTTCTACCTTATAGCAACAGTGTTCAGCGCTGCTGTGTTCTGATTTAAAACTGGTATTGGTTCTGGTTTCAAACCTAGGTGTTTTGGTTTAGGAGTAGGTAGTAAGGGAAACAAACTTATCCGAGGTGTTCTAATTTAGTCCTCAGGGGTAGGAACGCATCTGTGACCGACATTTAGGACTCCTAAACTTATCTGGGGTTGATGACAGATGTCCATGAGCAGCAATGCCCACTTACCATGAGGTGGACTGAAAGCTCATTTGCTACTTCTGTATTATTCAAAAAGCTTCAGAAAAGAACCTTATTATTCAGCCTCTGCTATATGTGTATTTATGAAATCGCAACAAAGATAGGATATTTTAGTTTCTTGCAATGAATGTATGATAACAATATTTAGCACACATTTAAAAACATAATAATTTGGTTGTACGGAACCCTCCATGGGTCAGTTCCATTTGAGAATGGTCATATACATATATCATATTAGAGCTATATGACATATTTGACCATGTAATATTTGCATATTAAATATTTGCAGGTGGTCACAAGCTTCATCACGCCACTGGTCGTGGACCGTCTTGGAAGGAAACTGCTGATGTGGACCACATCACTCGGACTTACTATCTTTTTGGTGAGGACTATGTATTTTTTTAGTATTAAATAGTTTTTAAAAGTAGATAAAGGTACATAATAGTATTTAAATCAAACCAAATCAAAATTATTTTATTCAAAATAGATCCTTTACAGAATTCTTTTAGAACGTCAACGTTAAATTAGGTACCACCGTTTCTTCTTCATAAACACTTTTTAAGAAGAAACGGTGAAAGAAACTCCATTAAAGGTATTATGGTAATTTGTGTAAAATTTAAATAATTTATAAATAGTTCATAATGTACTTGTTCTTTCAATTTTTTAAAAACCTACAGTGCCCATGAACGTCTTGTAATTTATCATTTGAAAATTTCGCGGTTTACAGTTATCTTATCTGGGGTTGGTTACAGATGTGCATGGCTAGCAGTGGCCACTTACCGTCAGATGGGCTGCATGCTCGTTTGCTATTTCCGTAACATAAAAAAATGCTTTTAAACATGTTTTTATTCTAGGGGATTATCGGTATCTACGCGTTACTGGACTCCTACTACAAATACGACGTGGCCCATGTCGCCTTCCTCCCCCTGCTCTGCTTGGTCGTCTACATGATATTGTTCACACTGGGTACTCTTCTATTTTTAACACGCTTCTATTGGTTTCGGTTGTATGTTTGTATGTTGGTATGTTTGTATATTTATGGTTGTATGTAATGACCGACTCAGAAACGTCGGATTAATTTGAAACTTTGCATACTTATCGAGGACCTATCACGATGCAATAATGTGAAAAATTTAAGAAGAAAATTAAAAACTAAAAATTAAATAATAAATCATAGTCAAAAAAGTATAAAACACGCTTTTGCGAAATGCGAACTAAAAAATGAAAAATAACTATTTTTGTCACTAACTAACTACCGTTGACAAGGGCGTGTTTTTTAGTTTTTTAACTATTATTTAGGCATTCTTTCAATACTTGTATTACTAAACTACTAGTAAACAGACGTGTGAAGTCTTAGCGGTTGAGTCACAATACTGGATGAATACCCTGAATCAACCAGTGAGATTTTTTTTAGTTTGTTGACAAACATCGAAGTATTTCTCGAACCTATTTATTCCGATCCGATTTATTTGCCGACCGCCACTAGTGATACTTATTCCCCTTCAACAAAGTTAAGTTATTGCTACGCTCTAATTCGATACTTATTTAAATTGTTTATTTCTTATGAGATACAGATTACAGGCACTTCCAGCATATCTATTACATTATGACACACAAATATTAGAACTGACATGAAAAAAATTAATATAGAAACGTATAATCCCGTATTACCTTTGATTCTATACTTTGTAGATATAACGTCACTCTGTTAGTAACAAACGAAAAGTCCAAAATATATATATGTATGTGTGTGTGATTCACGTACACTAGCTTAAAAACGTCATCGAATGATTGTTCGTATACTATACGTAATTTTGATTGGAAGATAATAAAGTTGTCTTTTATAAACATTAGCGATTTAAACGATGACTATTTTTGGACGCCTTTTTAAATTACGCTTGATCTAGCTACATAGTATTATAATTTTAATCAAAGTATTACACCTTAGAAATATACAATTACACTTGATCTGTCCTAAAAAACGTTTATCAATCATAGACTTAGACGTGTTGGAGACGATTTTCAAAGGTGGTAGAAGCCTTTGTGATTCGACTCCGGCAGCACCACCACCACACCTATTTCTGCTTTATAACAGCAGCTTTCATAACATAAAAAAGACCGCACTAGTTGGTGATTATTACTATTTTCCCAGGCGTGGGCCCAGTCCCTTGGATCCTGGTAGCCGAGATGTTCCCGGTGAAGACCAAGTGCGTGGCCAGTGGGATCGCCTCCTTCATGTGCTGGCTCGCTGGCTTTATCTGGACCAGGTAATTTTATTACAATTTCCTCAAACATTGTTTAAGGATGAGAGTAGTAGACTTTTACACCCCGGGATACGTAACATTCATATCATTATAAAAACAAATTCGCGAGCACTATTTGCAATTTTAAATCAAAAATAATGAATTGATATTATCATTTCATAATCCTCCATAGATGTCACTATTCTCAAAAAATTATATAATTAAGAAACTTAGTGCTTGACGAAACATTTTCTTGTTCAAGTTTAACAAAAAAGCATAGTGCTTGAGCTCAGAATGAGTTCGGATGTTCTGATATCTTGTTTTGACCCTTCATATAGTCAATATCATGTCTTTCTAAATTGTTTTTACTGAGTTAATTAATGTCTTATATTACGAAAGTTGAATATTAAAATGACCTGAAAGTTAATAAGTACAACTGAAACGTCTGCAAATCAAAAAACGAAATGATCAATAAAATTGTTGATCAATCCCCAACAGAGTTATGTTGCCCTGGTACATTGTGATTTAAATATAACATAATGTTATTGAAGGTACTTTTATTTTAGACATTTCGGAGGTATAATTAATTTCATTTTGAGATATCAACAATTTCGAAGGTAGTTTATTTAAATTGTTGACATTTCTTGCATATACCTTCTCTGGATTATGGGAGCCTAGTACTTTGAAAGGTTCATTGAGTATTTTTGCTCACAAAGTGCCATCATGTTTTTCAAAGTGGTATGTTACCCGTACTTTGCTAGCGTGCTGTGTGGCTTAATAGTTTTTATTTTAGAAGTCTCATGCCCAACACTGGGCAGATACGTCAATGATCACTACGTAAAATTATACTGTTGCTTATAAAGTTATTTTATTGTGTTAAACTTTTGGAACAGACTCCAAATAGCAACTTTATATTATTTTTCCTACATAGGTCATATAAAAATGATCATTTCTCTAGGTTTTTCCGGGACGTAGCAGCTTCCTACGGGATCTACACAGCGTTTTGGATCCTTGCGATATGCTGCGGACTTGGTTTCGTGTTCTCCATCAGTCCTCTGCTACCGGAGACTAAGGGAAAGACTTTCGATGAGATACAGGACATGTTGAACAACAGGTACGTTTTATGATAGGTAGTTCATCTAATACAAATAAAACGGGCTATTGTTATAATATAAGGAATCAGCTTGTTTTGATTATAAAAATGGTATGATTTTTTCTGAAATTTTATTATTGAATGAAAAAATAATCAGATGTTTATACTGCATAAAATTCTTAATCATTTACTATATGTATCTTTAAGGGTTGAATAATCTCTAGTCGACCAGTTTATATTGGAATTTTTGTTGACATTTCTAAACGAGCATACTCTTAAATTATTTATTTTTGTGTAGTCACTGATGGTATCTGTATAGATTTTTAACTATTTAACGCATAGAAGGACCTAATTCATTTCTTTTATGCTTTTTACAGGTCAAAGGAAACCAAGCCAGTCGACGTATAGCTTTAAATAGTTTTATTAACTTTAGTTGTAAGAATATTGTTATTAAATTATAATGAAATCAAACGACTTAATAAAAGACCATTATACGATAATACTTTATTCTATATATCCTTACATAATAGTATATATTATTCAAAATAAATCAACATACAAACGCAAATTATCTCTGGAATTGTAGGGGACTGATTCTGAGGCCTATCACGTCTTTACCGATCTCGGCAACGCCGCAAACTGGGCAGAGCTTGCCTTTGTGCTCCGGCATGAAGCTAGCACCACAGAGAGGGCATTTCTCTTCAGGTTTCCCTCTATAAATCGGTTTGTAGCTGATACCGCAGATGCTGAATGGATTGTGCTCATCGTATAACAATTGATGTTCATCGGTGGGCGTCTTCTCGCACGCTTGGAGAATCTTCCTCGCCTGCTGAGCCACTTCCGGCCTAGGGCCGAGCTCGAGAAGTCTTCTCGCGAACGAGGCGGCGGTGCGGAAGTTCTTCAGCTTGAAGAACATGTTCAGAGCTGTCCGGAGGGTCAGGATCTGATGCACCGGCTGCAACTTGCAGTGTGTGAAGTAGGCCGCCATTTCGCACGTTCGTTTCTGTTCTTCCAGTGTATTTTTGGGCATTGCTGTAAATAAAAAGTAAACACTTTAATAAAAGGTAAAATCATTTTTTTGTCATCAATCGTAGCATTTTTGTCGGAAAATTCTTGTTTGCTTATAACGCATAATGTAAGTCGCTGATCAAACGAAAAAATGGTTAATATAGGTACTAACGACCATCCAGTTCACCTGATGGTAAGTAGCCACTGCCGCCCATAGATGGACATATGTATCAAACCCAGATAAGATTAGTCTTACTTGGTTGATCATGCTGGCAGATGAAGAGAAGCAAGGAAATGATGATTGAAGTAGCGATTACTTAAATTTTTTTAAGCTATCATATCTAACGATTAAGCAGAAGGACTACCTGATTGGAAAGTAGTCACCGTCGTTATAGACATTTGCAACACCAGAGGATTCGACAATGCATCGCCGGCTTGAAGGAGACTACCCCTTTTCATATAACGAGCATTCCTGCATATTGCCTCCTGCATAAGCTTCCTTTCCAATCGTTCCCATACCCCTCTCCATGCAACGAATACCATAGCAAATATTGATTCTCCTCCCCACTTCCTTGTCTACCCCCTCTCTTCTCGTCTCACCCGCTCTCTTCCTCCTATCGTTCGCTCGCCCCGACCAACGCACGTATGTAGGCACCGGGCGGCCAACCCAGCTGCAGCAACCACAAAGGTGATAGAACTCTTTGTGGTTCAACTCCGGTGGCACCACCGCCTCACCTATTTCTGCCTTATAACAGCAGTGTCAAGCGCTGCTGTGTTCTGGTCTGAATGGTGTAGTAAGGGAAACATACTTATCTGAGGCATTCGAACTTGGTCCTCAAGGGTAGCAACGCATATGTAGTAGGACTTTGTAGGACCTTTTTTAGGACATTGATCTTATCTCGGGTTCGTATGGGCGGCATTGACCATTTGCCAATGGACATTATTAAAAAATAAATATACACATACATATATATAAAAATACAAATAAAAAGTCCATCTGGATATGTCCATCGGCGGCATTGGTCACTTGCCACTATACATTATTAAAATACGCATACATGCACATACATATAAATAAATATACAGATGCATATACATTTTTTTCTATATAACGGAAGTAGCAAACGAGCATGCAGCCCATCTAATGGTAAATGCCCACTACTGTCCATGGACATCTGTAGTCAATTCCAGATAAGATCACAGGCCTACCTGAGGTCGGTCACAGATGCGTTGCTACCCCTGAGGACTATGTTGGAATGCCTGGAATAAGTATGTCTCCCTTACCACACTCTTCAGACCAGAACACAGGAGCGCTTAACACTGCTGTAATTAGGCAGAAATAAGTGTGGCGGTGGTGCCGCCGGAGTCGAACCACAAAGGATTCTAGCACCTTGATATTGTTCCTTTGAAGTAATGTTCGGTTTAAACCGTTCGAGTGTCCATTTGACCGTAGCGTCAAATTAAGCAAATCATATCAACATTTGCACTTTAAATCGATTACATATACATCGAATTAGTTTATGTATTTCTTTATGGATCCTGATCCCCGACACGAGGTAATTATGCATGATTAATGCAATCACGATTATGGTAATTTATGATCATAATACGTAATAGTCCACAACGATTGTAGTAATTGCCTTCTGATATTGTCCCTTTATGAACAGCTAGGCAAGGCAGAAATAGGTGTGGTGGTGGTGCCGCCGGAGTCGAACCACAAAATGTTCTACCACCTTAAAAAAAACAGTCCACCTATCTCGAGAATCGACAGGTGGATTGCATGCTTGTTCGCTACTTCCAAACCAAAAAAAAACCAGAAACGCACCCTTCCTGGCGGTCTCCATCTGCAGCCCGAGCGCGTACTCCCCGGCGATGGCGAGCAGCTGGCGCGCCTCCGCCAGCTCGGCGCGGCCGTCCAGCTGCAGCAGCGGCACGCCGCGCGCCACGCGCCGCAGCCGCTCCACCGCCTCCGCGAACCGCCCGCTGGTCGTCAGCTGGTAGCACTGCTGCAGCTGCGCCACCAGGTCGTTCAGCCGCAGCGCTGGCGAACAAAGGCTGCTGTTAACAACATCGTTCAATCGTGACCTCGTTTTTCTTTACTGCCCTCCCTATTTCTTCTTCTCGCTCCCCCTTCTCTCTCCCTCTTTGTCTCTCTCGCTGCCCCTTCTCTCTCTCCCCCTTTCTCCTTCTTGCTCCCCCTTCTTTATCTCCCTCCCTCTCGTCCCCCTTCTCTCTCTCTCTTTACACTTTGTCCCATTACTCTCTCCCCCTCACCCTATCTCTTCCTCACCTTCGCTCTCATCTTTCTTTCTCTCTACCCGTCCCGCCTCCCTCTCTCTCCTCCCACTCTAACCCTCCCTTTTGCATGTTTCACTTCGCGTGTTTCCGTTAAAAACACATTACATAAAATCATATAATAGATCTTACTATAATAGATACTCTATTGATGACCAATGATTAAGACCGATCATTTAGCCACCAGCGGTCACCCGTCCAACTACCAACCGCGACCAATGATAATAATTCTTTTTTTGGATCGGTCCAGAATAATAAAAAAAACTCACTGATAATAGGATAGAGGTCTTTCCCGCTAGCCTCTTTCCAGTTGCGGTGCAACTGAGCGACGAGCGGCGGCGTACACGGCAGCGTTCCGAACATAAGTCGCGCGCTCGCGTACATTTGTAGGAACGTGTCCAGGTACGGCTCGAAGTTCACTATACCCACTTGTTCGTTTAGCAGCCTGGAAAAATAAATAAATGTGTTGAGAGCACACATGTGTCTAGACAGATGCTTCAAGTGCATGAACTTAGCGTGTCAATGGGGAGCGGAAAACTTTCCGCGCTTCTACTTTATTGACATAGAACGTCAAACGGAATCGAGAAAAAAATTAATAGGTAATTATGCTATATTGAATTGTAGAAATTCAACAAAAAAATGTTGTCCAAATTTTATCCTAATTATTAGGATATAAGAAATAAAGAAACGGACATAAATGAGGATTGGCTGTAAAGGTCTCGATCCAAGGCCGTAAAAGTATTTTAAGAAAAAAACAAACTTCAAAGAAAACAAAAATAAAGTAACCTGAGCGCGAGCTCGAACTGTCCGGTGGCGACGTGGTCGTGCGCGGTGCGCAGGCGCTCGCCCCGCGCGCCGCCCGCGCCCCGCGTCGGCGCCACGAAGTACTCCGCCTCGCCCTCCGCCTCCGCTGCGGGCCGCGCAACGTTACACGTGCGACCGGGTGTACAGTCACGCGCGATTCAATGTGTACACCTTAAGCGTGTATACGTTTCATTGCGCGTGACTGTACACCGTGTTTAAAAGTGCGTGAACACCGTAACATTGTAAAATACAACATAGTAATATAGCTGCAAGAAATTTTTACAGGCGGTAGAAATATATATGGTTCCACTCCGGCGACACCACCACCTATTTCTGCAGTGTTACTGCTGTTAATAGGCAGTTACTATTACACACTTACCCGAGGAGTTCCAACTTATTCCACAGGAATACAACGCATTTGTAGACAACTTTAGGTAGAAGTGACCTTATCGATGGTTGATTGCTGATGCCCGTGGGCGGCAGATTTCACTTATCATCAGGCTGGTGGGCTGCAGGCTCGTTTACTACTTTCAAGCTATAAAAATAAACATGATAAGCAGCTCACCAGCTACCGGCGCGAGTTCCTCGGGCAGCTCCAGGTCCTCGTCTCCAACGTCCCAGCCGCCATCGTCGCATGCGTCCTCCATCACTTCTTCTTCCTCACCATCCTGGGAACAAACGTCAACATACAATGAAATGATATTAAATTAAAACAGTTAAGCTAAAGAACGTTATAACAAAACATGAACTTTAATAAATTTCGACACAATTCTAATAGTGAAAAATGGCTGCTCAATATTTATATGAATTTAGAATTTTTCATGTAAGTGTTTCTAGCTTCAAGACATTGAAATAAAAGAAAATCTATAAAATTTAATCTGCAGATTAATTTAAAAACTTCTACATGTTTCAAGCTTTCCAAAAAATTATAATAAATGCAAGTTATATTCATAGTTTTAAAAAAAAACGGATTTCAATGTGTTAAAACGACGGATAATATCGTTACCGGTGTAACGGGGCCCCTAACAAACAGCGACGATCAAAAGTGATAATCTCCACAACAATACGTATCAGAACCTCCTTTTAGCGCACGCACACATATCGACCGGGCCCGCCAACGGCGTAAGGACTCGCTCGCCCCTCCCCCGGCACTCGCGGACCGTCGGTCCATACGATCACTACATTATACATACGACAATCAATAAAAATCAAAATCAAAATCAAAAGTATTTTATTCAAAGTAGATTCCTACAGAATTCTTTTTGAACG
>DWPW01000854.1:0-10316 GCA_018252015.1 Astraptes brevicauda | reverse complement strand
CATTTCCTGACATCACTTTCCCGTATTTTTCGGTGGTAAAAGACATAATTCAACTCAATTTAACATAAGCTTTAAGCGCTTTTGTGTTCTGATTTAAAGTTTTACTGAGATGCTTATACGAGGTGTTCCCATTTAGTTTTTATCATATTTCTATCATCATATATTTATCTTCTGGTTTTAGTCTAGTATGGTAACAGGTCAATGTCCTAACATAGGCTTTCATTCAAGCATTTTCAATCAAGTATTACTTGAAAACGTTCTACCACTTTGGTTTAGTATCACAAAATAAGTATTAAAATTAAATATATTATCACAGCTGGTAATAAGTGTGTGGTATTTTTATAATATAAAACTCTCCTGACACAATTTACTTGACAGCATCAGAAATTACATCAAAACAACCAAAACTATGCTTGTCACAGCCTACACGTAGTACACATTTTAATAAGGAGTTATCCCTCTCAGTACAGTCAGCACGAAGTACAGAATTAATTGTGTAAGCAGTCGGGTTAATTGTTTTTATAATGATTTATTTAATTACTTATTATGAATGACTTAATTAATTAATTAATTATACGATTTCTTTTAATTCTTATTTCCTATAATTTTAAATAAAATTACTATAACTTGTACAATAATGCGTAGGATATTGTAGTTATATACTGCATAGTGCAATGCGAGCCACCAGCAGTAATGAGTTTCTCGGAACTCGCACACATTCATTTGTTTAATTTTAATTACAAACTTAGCCAGTAGTCTGTACGTACTATAATTGTGGAAAATGACAAACACATTTATTTGCATCAAAAAGTAGCTTTTGTTTTTAATTTTGTTTGAAAAAAATAACACAGCTAACCTAATTCTCTAAAAAGATATATCGTCGGCAACCCATTATTGTCCCACAGCTGGACACGGGTCTCCTCTCAGAGTGAGAGGGGTGTAGGCCATAATCAACCGTGTTGGCCAAGTGCGAATTGGTAGGCTTCACACATCTTTGAGAACTATATGTTTTTTAAAGAACTCTCAGGTGTGCAGGTTTCTGCACGATGTTTTCCTTCACCGTTAAAGCAAGTGATAAGTCATTTCCAAATACGCACATAATACAGAGGTACGTGCCTGGGATTTGAACCCCGGACCTCCCGATTGAGAGGCCGAGTTTCGAACACTAGACTATCACTGCTTACCTAAACATATACACCGCGCAGTAACTTACCAAACGATAAAGTTCAATTAGTATCTACGAACGATTTCATAATTACTATAGTATGGTCACCGAAATGTTAAGTATCGTGAATAGTTGACAAGTTACCGAATGAGTATTTAATTGCTTTACGAAATGTCACGACTTAATGAACAACAATAGATATTAAACATCAAAAGCTTTAAAACATTTCAAATGACTTATTCAATTAGGAAGGGAAGTGTTGTAGAACGGCTCTGGAATCAGGGGACGCTTCCGACAAGAAACGGTTTCAAAGATAAGAAACCGAACGCTTGGGGTATTTGCATAAAAAATTGACAGGCCCAACCAAAAATCACTCTTAATCGTGAAATTCGAGAACGCTTTGAATTCTTTTCAGTAAGAGCGGTGTGGGGTATCTCAAGGTTCTATTCTGGAGCAATTGTCTTTCAACGTGCGTATTAATAATGGTAGGATTATATATTTTTTTTTTTTCTCGCATTTTGATTAAAGATTATATATACTAAAAACCTTATATCGACAAAAATTTATATGAAATGCGGCTATCAAATGATAAAGAATAAATTGTAGCACTTTATTTTAGAAAGAAAATAACGTTGCAATAGCTATATCCAATCTCAAACAAAATACCTAATTATGTGCGATCGCTTAATTTTCCACGTATCCAATGTATATACAACTATTTCGACCTTTACTTATTTTTATAACTTCACTATCCTGCATTATAGAAGTTCGTTCAACACCCACCCCAGCCATATATCGTCTATTTGTGTATCTACTTAAATTGGCTGTGACATACAAAACGATGGATATACCTCCAAATAGAATAAGTCAATCGTATCTGCTCTATGATATGAGTGTAGTCATTTCAGAAATGAATAATGTTTAATGGCCTCCTGTCATTTAATCTCTCACATATTCCATTTATTCCCAAAATAGGTAGTATCCAGGAAAATAATTAGCGTAAAGTCCCACATTAAAAAGATAAAAAATCGCGTTCAAACTGAATATTTTAATCTGAAGAATAGATCAATTAAGTAAGGAAGTAACTTTATCAATCCGAAATTTCAACCTGAATTTTGTCAATTACGGCCCATTGAGATTACCGGAAGAGGGACGGAGTCCGGAGATACCTTCGGCATCTCAAATATTGGGACAATGACGAAGACTGTCAGAATTTCTTCATATTTTCCGAGTTTTACCGAAACGGTAAATTACAATTTTACTTTTTTAGTATCTTTCTTTGAGTTTATTATATTACGTCTAGAGAAAGTCTTCTTAGATACGAATACGATCAGTAAGCATAGGTCACATCATCACAATGAACGGTATAATGTGATCATTCGTAATTAAAATTCCGTGATATGAAACTAACTGTAGGTATCATAGTAAATTCAAAACTTAGCTCACTTTTAAACAATTATAAACATCGGTGTATCATTTTTACCACCTAATTGACTTCTATGCAATCACTTAAGTCCTTAAATTTTATAAGTCGTCATATAAAATAATAGATGTGCTTTTCAAATGATGAATGATATGAATAAAACTGTGGAGGTAATCTAACAGTGTAATCTACAAACCGGAGTCCAATATAAATTAATTTAAATATTATCTGTAATGGAATCGTTCTAAAGAAAATTCACTGAAAATTTATATCGTTTGCTTTCTTATTCTTGTTGATCTTTATCTAAATTTAATTCTGATAGAATATTAAAACTGCTCAGTCTACAAAATTCTAAAGTCAACAAAAGTTGAACTGAAATACCAAAATTAATGTAACTTACTTGGCTATCAAATACAAATTAGGATTGAATACATTTTCAACGTAATGAATTAAAATTACTTACATTTGTTAGAAAAGGCGCATTGTCATTGATGTCGGTTAGTTCTAAGATGACTTCTGTGGTAGACCTCAAACTATCTGATCCTAATTTCCCTCCATGATCGGCAGCCATGATAAGAATCTGCCATCTCGTGAAGCCAGATGGTTGATCTCTGTCTAAAGGCTTGGTTAGCCTGAGACAACCATCGTTGTCGATTTGAAGAAACTCTTTTTGTTCGTGCTTGACTAAAGAGTATACTATATCTTGGGGTTCGTTGCGGTCCAAGTCGGGGTCGTAAGCTTCCACCTACGAAAAAGATCTAGTTATAAAAGTTTCAAAACCAATCATAAAATCGATTACTTAGTAAGTTATTACTCTATTTTAGAACGTGTTTCAAGTAATTAAACAAAATCATTTAACTTACCTTGACGATACATCCTTCGTACAGTTTCTCCTCTTCAATGGTTTTTGTATAATTCGCCAAAAATACAGGTGGATTGTCGTTTAAATTTTCAATTTTAATGAGGACTTTCGCGTAATCTTCGTACTGGCCGTCAAAAGCTCTCACATCGAGACTATAACTTGTAATGTTTTCATAATCTAACTCGTTGTTTACTCGAATTTCACCAGTAAAGTTCCGAATGACGAACGCGTTATATGTGTTACCAGCAACAATACTGTATGTAACCACGGAAGCTAAAATATAAAAAGGTGTAAAAATACCATAAAATTAGATCAAAATAGAATTAAGCTATTTGATTTGATAAATATGAAAACTACGATATATTAGATACAAGTAATTTATAAAGCGCTAATTACACAAGTACAGTAATATAAGTGTATATTTATTTAGACGCCGCTTTTTTGTTTCGAAAATTTCTTACAATATTATTCGCTCTTGTTAGTTTTAAACTATGTTGTAGTTGTTTAAGCGTTACATAAAAAGTTACTCTCTAAGAATAGATGAAGTATTTTAAACAGAATCTAATTAATTAAGTAGCTTGACGTTACCTGTGTCAATATCCACGGCGGTGACTTGCGTGACAAGCTCATTAATGTTAGCGTTCTCGGCTATCGACTCTGCCACATACGTGTCTTGAGTGAAATGGGGTGGATTGTCGTTTTTATCAGCGATCTCTATAAGGAACATTTGTTGTCCAGCATTATGTTTACCGGGAATAAGAGCTGACTCAGAGTTATCCGTCGCAATGATTTTAATATTGTAAAAACTCCTCTCTTCGCGATCAAATATCTTCAACGTTGTAATGTTTCCTGTCACGCTATCAATGGCAAACGGGTCCGATGGGTCTCCTAGTTCGTAAGTAACTTGATTGTTAGCTGATGTACCGTCAGCGTCAAAAGCTCTCACTTGCATCACAGGAGTACCCGGCGGTTCATTCTCTAATACACTTCCTGATCTTATTTCACTGAATATTGGAATATTATCATTGACGTCCTCAACTTCGATTTGGATTATGGTCTCAGCGGCAAGTTTGTAGTTGTTCTGAAATGAAACTATATTAGAAAAGCACTTCTTCTATAAAAATATACATATTTCAATAATCAATTAAATATACCTGTATCCTAACAGTCAGTGTATAATCAGTAATTTTTTCATAATCCAAATGGTTTCCTAATTTAATATACGCTGAATCTGCTTCTGGTTCTAATACGAATGTGTGCCATTTATTCGTTTGTTCCGTTTGGCCCATTACTAGTTCAAATTGTAGTTTCTTTTCTTCAGGAATATTGGACCTAAAAGGAGAAAGAAGAAAACGTGTTATAAATCTACATTGCAATAAGGAGTAGAATAAACAGTTCATGGAAGAAATAAAATAATCTTGAGGTAAATTGCTTTCGCATACTTACACAGCTCTAACGGTTGCTATAGGTGTATTAAAGTCAGCGTAATTTTCTTTTAATCTTATCGGCTCATCGGGAACTTCTATGAAAGACGGGCTTTTCTTATTCGATTCTACGACTTGAATGTCTAAAGTAATCGAACTTTGTTGAGGCGGATCACCCATATCTTTTACTATCGCGCTCAATTTGAACTTGTAGCCCGGTAGTTTCTGTAAGAAATAAAGTTTTTAAGAGCTTTTCTTTTCAATTTTTTTCGAACAGTATTAAAGCTCAAACAAGATTGAATAGAGAGAACGAGAACAAGAATTGGGCGTACATTGTATTTATTATTGTAAGATAGTAACATGAACGTTCGTTTCGAACGATACAAATATGTACATAGAATAAAGGTACACTAGTGAATAAGTAGAAGAACTTACGTCAATAGTTTTGTTAAGAAAGATAACTCCGTTGTCTGGATCAATAAAAAAATAGGACTGATCCGGTGAGTTGGAATCGAGGCTATAATGAACTATTGAGTTGTTTCCATCGTCAATGTCTGTTGCAGATATCCTCATCACTTCGCGCCCGCTCGGCAAGTCTTGAGGCACGGATTCCGAATAGGACTGTATAAAAATCAAACACGGTTAGTTATTTTCAGTATGAATAACATTAAGCGCACCTGAAATAATTTTTGCTGCTCAATGAATTTAAACTGAAGATTGACGTACAAATTTATACGTTTAGGTATTTTCACTTTAAGGAAAAACACGTATTATAATAATTCCCGAAAATACCGCATATCGTAAATTGAGGTGTAAATTAAATTCCATTTGTATAAATAATCTGCCTTTAAAATTAACGCAAGTTACAGTTTAAAATTTAAGAAAACACTTAAATCTTTTACTCTGAATAAATCTAATTTTCACACAGTGTCGCCTCAGGGTTAGCTTACGTCGACAATAATTATATTTTCCACTTCGACATGTTCTACGCGAAGCATGCCCAAGCTTAGAGAAAGTTTTTTCCAAAATAATAATAATCGTGCAGTGTGATAAAATGCGCTTGGGGGAAAGAGCAGCCTAGCTAAAAAAATACACCAACTACAAATGTGCAAAAAAAGTGAATTCAAACACACCATACATGTAAAATTATTACCAATAACGCCTTGAGTGGCGGCTTACGATCCTAAACAGACATGCAGCAACATGCAAGTAGAGAAATACAAAGATTTTCAAATAATTCTTACGGGCCGATTGTTACCAATGCTACTTAATATGAAATTCACATTAAAAATTCACTAGATCAAAACAGCACTGGTAACAATCGATTGTTAGTAATTAATATTCGACAGTGTCAGCTTAATAACAATGTTTGGGTGCGAACGCTTTCTCTCATTTTGTGTAACTCTGTTGTTTAAGACAAACCTTCCAAACATCTCCTCGGAAGACCTTCGAAAAACAGGCAAGTGTTAATAAAGTCTGCGCCACGGTTTGAGGCTAATGAACGAATTTTGAGTTAGTCACAATGAAAGCATACAACGAAATAACGATTAAACTTAAGGAAACATATATATGGGTTACGAGAAGATATTTCAACAGAATAAATATTCCATAGTACATTTCCATCTGTGTAAGACCTATGAACTGTCAAGAAAAGTAAGATGAATGCACTGGCTTTAAAAGTTGAATATGTAACAGACAAAATGTTATGAAAGTTACAACTAAATGTAGCTTCAATACATTATTCACATATTAAACTGGCATTTCATAAAAAATACATGATTAATATAAAGCTTGTGAAGTTAGGAATACATGTAGACAGAATGATCAATGAAACACACGTTCAAGCCTATTATCGTAGATACTGATGATGTGTTAAAAAGTATCTTACGGCAGATTAGCTTTCCTAACATCTTACCAGTCAATCCTATTCTTAGAAGATGGTTAGAGATAGATACCTAACCTATCACCTAAAGAAATTTTATACAGCAATACTCACAACTTTATCGAAGACTGGTTGATTGTCATTGATGTCTTCGATAAGGATTTTGATAGTACAAGCGTCGTCCAATTGCGGTTGACCGTTGTCACTGGCTCTGACTGTGATATAAGCTTCTTTTTCACGGGATGGTTCGTCGTGGTCGAAAATCTGTTCAACAATTCATTTTCAAAATAAACACAACTACTTTTATTTGAACTCTCAAAAAAATGTAATTTACCTCGTCTCCTTTAAAGCTTATTAGGGATCAAACAGTAACAATTAACAAAAGAAAAGTTAATTAGATGTTACAAGGAATTGAATAAAAATAACTTAAAAAATTACAGTTAAAATATAGAATACAAAAGTCAAGATAATTAAATACTGACGTCAGCTGTAGTGATCTTTCCTGTTTCGGGATCCACGTGGAATCTTTCCTTTTCACCTGGTGTGGAGACAAATTTGTATATAACGGTGCCACCCATTTCGGGTGGATCCCGATCGTCTGCATGAACCTGTGATAAAAATATCCTCAATTAATACAATTTGACCATATAATAGACAATAATATTTACAATAAAGTTTCGATTCACACCTCTAAGATTTTCGAGTTCTTATATTATACTATAATTGACTCGTTGATCAATAATTAAATATCAAGGCTACTAACACACCTTATCCAATAAAACACAATATAAGTTTACTCAAATTGTATTTAATATTTGAAAGTTCTAAATGCTTCAATTGTTTAATTCTCTTCATATCACTGCCTTACCTTCTTTACATACATTACCTTTATTTAACTTGATTATTTCAATAAACTCACCGTAAAAACATACGTGCCAACTGGCTGCTCTTCTTTTAACGTTGGCCTGTAGTTTAGGCAGTCGGTGAAGAGGGGTTTGTGGTTGTCCTTCACCGCCAGCTTCGGTGACGTCGCCGGTACGAACTGAAACCGCATTTGGTAATTCCACTACGTCAATATAAGCACATGGATAAAGCAACATAGAACCTCAGAAATTAGACGAGGCAATTATTTATGTAGACAAAATTGTTGTTTTTTTTTTAGAGATTTTGACCCATTTTCTGTTTTTACCGTTCATCCGTGCAAAGAACATTTAAAAATAAAGTTAGTTGACAAGATTTGTGTTTCAAGTTTATAAAAAACCAAAAATATGATGTTATTAGTGCATTTTATGCATGATTGATAAGAGATAATTTCATTCACGGATAAACAACAAGGGGATTAATACGTCGGTCCTCTATTTTTTAAATTTAAATAGAGTTGCTTGAAAAAATGTATCAGATAATAATTTCCATAGGCAAATGACATAAACAATGTTAGTCAATAAAATGCGACCCATTTTAAATTTAATTTCTATAATCGACCTGGTATTTCAAATATTTTAGGTCACGACTCATTAAAATTTCACACATCAGAACCGTTTCAGTCAAATTGGCGCATTGAATGTGTAAAATTGGCGGAATTGGGAGCTAGTTTATATTGTTACTTTTGTCATTGTCAAACTGGTTATAGAAACGATAACACAATTTCGAAATAATTGTTCTTATACTACGCTTTGTAGGTTACTAGACTAAAGTTTTCGCAGTAAAAAGGATTTCTTGTCGTGTTGCGTATAGTGTTCGTAAAGTAACAATTACTTAAAAATTACTTACAGTCATGCAATGAGTACGAGTGTTTACACATAAACTAGAATATCAGACAGAAATCGACAGATTTGTATTTATATATACATTTAAAGTAACAGACAAAGAAAGTGTAATCGAATTGACTTACATTGATTTCCTCTTGTGTGATAAAAGAAATATTCAAAAGTGTCATTAGACATGGCGCGTGTTTTAAGACTTTCTAAGAATTACTTACTTGAATCCTTGTTAGCTTTAGATAAGATGCGTTAACTTTTAAATTATCAATATGTCCATGCACAATCTGTCTAACTGTTTAAAAATAAGCGGAAATCAATACGAAAACTATCGGGACAAAGCTTTTGAGGGCTAAAATAAACGTGTTGAATGATGAATGGAATGTGATTGTTGTGTAGGTGTATACTCACGGACGACGTGTGTAAGGGTAGATAGCCATCTAGGTGCCGCGAATGCCGTAATCTTGTGATGTGATGTGACGGGTGATCTCTGACTGTAAAGAAAGAAATTCAAGGTTGAACACAGTTTTGCGAATAGTTCAGTCGTCTTAGTTTTGTTTGGAGGATTACTTTTTAAATACAAAAATAACAGTCGCAAGAATCGCAAGGGCTTCTAATTATTACAATTGTATCTGTTTGAATTCAGTAAATAGCCATACATATTTTTTAGTTCAGTAAATAGCCATACATATTTTACTTTTGTATTTATCATTACAAAAATCTGTATTGTAATACTAAAAAACCTATATATGCTTCATATTTTGCCTGCAACCATTCACAACTTCATAATATCTTCCATAAATGCTCTTCTAGTTTGTGGGAAATGTTTGGTCTTTCATAAGGTAGGTGCTCCATGAAAATATTGTTATTGCATTTGAGAGCTTTAGCCAAATCTTGAATTACTTGGCCATTCAATCAATTGCTGTATCCTGTATTATATCCAAGTTGAATCACAGCCCGAGTATCGAATTGATTATAGCTTTGATATTCATTGGACCGTGCAGATATCGCCCGTCTCATTCAGTCCCTTGTAATCAAATATCTATCTGCATCTATTGCATAAACCCCTATTAAAGCTGCTTCAGACTAGGAAGGGTTTCAAATTTTTCACTAAACACATTGAACGAACAAGCGTAGGTAATCAGATTCTATACATATATTGTCGGAAGCATGGTGACTTAAAGAAATATTTTTTTTATTATTGATTAGCATTTAATCGGCTGAGAATCTAACTAGAAATCCTCTTAGTGATAAACTTGCATTGTGAAACTAATATGTATGCCACTTGTACGTAAATTTTTTTTCACTAGTTTTAACAAAATATTAACCATTATTTATAACGAATAAGAATATGCACATATTTACACAAGGTGTATCAACTTCCACTACCCTAAGAGGCAGACAAACTTGTGGCTGACCTCAGGAAGATCTTTACGTTTTTGTTTAGGCATCTCCATCGACAACAATGATCATTTTATAAGTGCATGCACGTATATTGTTATGGTTGCGGTCATCAAAAGACCCGTTATCTATATCATGACACATATTTCGAACATGTGTCATAATATAGATGTGTAAAAGCGAATGATATATAAATATTTTTCTAGAAATTTTCCCGTTATTTCTACAGACGTGCTCTAATTTTGCCTTCCGAATTATAAAAAACTAAGAAAATATCCAATTACAATAAAACAAGTACTATCAGTACAGTTCTTACATAACCTATTATACTTCTATATTTTAAATCAAGATATACTAACATATAGTTTATACATAGTTATTATAAAAATATATAAGTTGAGG
>DWPW01000853.1:0-10316 GCA_018252015.1 Astraptes brevicauda | reverse complement strand
AAATGCATATGTACATTTGGAGATATTTTATAAAAATGCAAATATGTCACGAGAGTTTGGAAAATCAAAAGTATATTCTGATAGGCCTTTGTGTGACCTAGACATGGATGCAAGTTGATCCACTACTGATGGGACAGTATATTAGAAAAATAAAAGGTAACAAAAAATTATATTCCTTTGAAACTAAAATGTCGTAATTTTTATAAAAAATAAATTTGTTGTTTAAAAATAAATTTGTTGTTTGCGATTGTAACCAGGACGTAGTGGAGTATCTCTTAAAATCTTCTCCAGTCTACGTGCACTCACATATCACTGTAACGATCACTCAATACCGCATTGTAGATTCAATTTATATTGACCACAGGGCATTTTCTTTAACCTCCCTTGTATTGTAACGCTCGGATACTGTTTATGAAACGTTTATTTTTAATTTGCCCGCAAATAAAGAAGAATGGCGCACGTGACCTGTGATCTTATCTTTTTACAAACTACCGAATTATTTAACGTATTGTACCTTTTACGATTATAATACTGGCACATCGATATAAATATTGCAATTTAAAAATATGTGTAAACGATTTTACGACTAACAATATGTAGGTATATTTCTTATTTAGGTTTCCGAAGGACCAAGTTTATACAATCTGTCATAATATAACAGGTTTTGGAAAATTCACGCATCTATTGCATAATAACAACATAGTAAAGCGCTGCTGTTGTTACGTTTTGGTTTGAAAGATATCGTAAGAAAGAAACATGCGAGACGTTACAACTTTATCCAAAAAGTTGCATATTTATGGCCGTTACGAGGTCTAATCCTATCAGAAGTTGATTACAGATATCCGACACCGTCCCTTAAAATGCATCATCAGGCATCCTGCATACTCGTTTTCTATTTCTATAATGTAAAAAATATCCTTAGCGGACAATTTTTTGGACGCTGGTACAATTTGAAAAGTTCCGACATATGGACCGGGCATTAATGCATTCCTTATTGCTAATATACCCCGTAAAATAAATGTGAGACTACTTAACTATGCAGACGGACTTAAATGTAGGTTTATAGGGTTTACTTAGCAACATTCAAATGCGTGCATATTCAAGCGTAAATCCTTACGCAAACGAAAAGAGAAATCACCGGTGCACACCTAGGTAATTACGCGCGCATGTACATTTCAAACAAAATAAAGCAAGATTTAGGTGAGCCCTAATGAGCTGTACTATCACCATTCCGACTTTCACACATAGAATTGCTTCGCAGAAAGCTCGTGGCATCGTGACATGGGATCCTTGGCCTAGCAATTACGTTTATATTTTATTAAGGGCGTATTTTAGCACGACGGGAATAAATAAAAGGTATGCATCGTGGCGGGCTATTGCCTCTCTAACGCCGATAGTGGGTTCAATACACGGCGTGGCGGCTGCGCGTGCGCCTAACGAACGAGATGCGCACGCTTCGATAAAGCCTGCATTTCAATAGTGAATGCCATGCTTATTGCGACACCAACCATAGACATGTAAATAAATATCTCGCAATAAGTATTGTGTTAGGAGTGAGCAGGAGCCAGGACGTCTACAATAGACTGAATAAAGTGCTTTGCCCTGACACTGACTTATTGCTATTGTTCTATTCATCATGTTTACGTCCGAGTTTAGCCTCGGTAAACTTTATTCAGGCTTTTTGTATTGTTTTACTGAGAAAATGGTCCTATAACTTGAAACTTGAAAGAGCACTAATAACTATAGTATATTCTTATACGATGTTTTATACAGGTACTAGTACAAATTAGTATAAATATATACTAGTAGTACACTACTAGTACACCTAATCTCAAACATAAAAACATCGGCGATGTTCCTTAATCTATAACACTTATTATACTTAGACTACATAGGTACCTACGTGTGTAATAAGTAAACTATTTTCTTAAGTCTTTAGTGAAAGGGGAGCTATAAAAAGTAAGATCTGAATTAGACAAAAATCCAGTAATATGTAATACCGATAAAACGTAGATGATTAGAAGTCAGAATGTCTTCCTGTACTATTAGCCTCGCGTTGAATTTCTTTTTTTATAAGAATAATGTAGTCTAGGAATAAGCTGTCTACCTGGTAATTAATAGTCCCTACAAGTCATGAACATCTCTAGCCAACTTCGTATGGTACAGGACTTTTATAGAAGGCGATTACAGCTGCGTTGCTATTCGTGAGGACTAAGATCTTCGTCATTGTAAGTAAGCTGGCAACCATAGCACAGCCGAAACGCAAGAACACCAAGCTTGAATGAGATACAAAATGGTAGTACCTCCCATGTGGATCAATACACATTCTTCCACTGGTCTAACTGGTCAAAATGTAATAAATAGTCTCCATAAACCTTTCAGAAATATTCAGAAAAAGATATTCATATTTCAGAATATATATATGTATATATATACATATATACATATTTCTTTTAATATTTATATGTTAATGTCGCCCAAAAAATCAGCCTCGCTGTTCAGCGAAGATATGCTGCCAGCATTCTGGGCACTATGCCACAAACTGGAGTTTTGGATGGCGAATTTATTTTATTTAATATATAAGTTTATTTTAAGGACCCTGGTTTATAGTTAGTTAATTTGAGTTTATTTTATTGAAGTTTAGTTTTTAAATTATTTCTTATCTTCTAGCAAATAAATTACTTGTTTTCTCTGTTTCAGAAATTAATTTTATCCAACAACATTATGCCATATTAAAATAAAATACGAAACACAGGCACAAAAGGTCGCATTGAGAACTGCCTCCTCTTCTGAAGTCAGTCAAAAATTCGGTACCAAACACCAGCCATGTAATAGAGGCGAATGATTACTGATCTCCGCAAAATACATACTTAAAAGGCGATTTGCAGATTTAAGACATTTATTACTGGCACTAAATTCAGCTTCGGTGTGCAATAACAATTACTGAACCCTCTCATTATGGAACTATTGCGGTAATCTTTGCATCCTTTTGTCTTAACAATCTATAGGGTTAACCATTTGCCAAGAACAGAGAGGAAACCACAAAATATACAATTATCTTTTTCTGTCCACCAATTGGCTAGTTGTGGGAACAACTTATAATCAGTTACAGGAAATAATTTTATGCATCATCACACTCATCGATTTTTTCTGTTTAGAGGATTTTTATGATTCTGTTTTTTAGTTGATTAACGTGTACCAACGTTTATTTTAACTTTGTGCGTTTTAATATGTCTCCATCGATACCAACTCAAAGAAACTACGATGCCTAGGTACCCACTACGTACAAAATAGTGGATATGGCGTCAGCCAATACACGTATTTCTTTCTTATATCAGTGATATTAACCAGCTGTATTTTAGGTTGAAGATAAGAGATATATGATGGTTAACCTCCAATCTCACTCGGAAAATTCGGCCTAAAAAATTTAAAAAAATAATTATCACTCGCTTTAACGGTGAAGGAAAACATCGTGAGAAAACCTGCACGCCTAAGATTTAAAAAAAGTTCTCAAAGGTGTGTGAAGTCTACCACTCCGCACTTGGCCAGCGCGGTGGTCTATTACCTACACCCCTGTCACTCGAGAGGAGACCCGTACCCAGTAGTGGGACAATAATGGGCTGACGACCACGACGAACCTCTCAATCATCAAATCAATCAGTGGTTTATGGTTCGACCGGGGAGGTCGATGGCGGTCGCCGCGACACCTATTTCTAACGCTTCATGTTAATTCTTGTTTCGTTTAAATGGTGTGGTTACCGGCTTATTTTCTGTAAGCTTGGTTGTCCAAGCATGACAGTGACCAGTTAACACCATGTGAGCTACGTACTTATTTGTTATTTCAATCGCATAAAAAACATCTTTCATAGTACTCTAGGTTAGTAACTAAACGAACCACAAAGTAGTAATCAAGTAAAATCAATAAATGGATAGTAGGTACTTAATTATCGGTGTATCCAGTATTTGTCTTTACGTTTTAATCTGAGCTATATAAATTAAAGTTGACAATAATTACTAAATTACAGCTGGCAGTGGTAATCAAAAAGTACTTTAATTATATAGTCCACAGACCACCTACACAAACAGCCACTGGCAAAACGCGAGTTTTAACGAGTTTTTAGGACGTCCCAATTTTTACGGCTCGTAGGGCGGTTCATTGCCACGCAGGTTTATATCCGTCTGAGCGTTCCACCCGCATGCGTGGACTGCGTGAGAGCCGCTGCACACGGTGCGGTGCGGCAGCGGTCTGGCGCCGCAGCGATGCTGCTCCGGCAGTCGCTGCATTTTATATGTAAATTATTAGAGCAGCACCGCTTCGGCGCCGTACCGCACCGGCCCCTGAACTTTGTATCGCAGATCACTTCGCAGTCGCGTTTGCTTTGAATCGCCCACAAATGACTTACGTAGCTTCACACTGCAGGCTCTCCACTCACCGCGTGCGGCTTACCTGACAAGAAAGGTATCTATTAAACAATATGATACCAGTAATATCCACGTGACTGGAACAAGGCCCTTAAAAACTTTATAAAAATATTTTAAAAATTCGCTTTTGAAAACTTACCGATAAAAATACTATAATCGTGTGAGAATATGTAAAAATATGTAGTATTTTACTCCAATCTTATTTATCAACATGACCTAATGTGCATTGTATTTCAACAATCTCCATTTTTTCCTAAAATACCTTTTATCAAAATTCTGTCCTGTTTTATTTTCGTTCACAACTGGCAGCACTAGCTGTACCGCTAGCAATTATACCACACAGGAGCTACACGACTTATCAAATTAATACGCCCGATGTAATCTGGAGCTATTGAAAAAGCGTTTAAGCCTTGATGTGTTTATTAAATTGTCTGGAGATATTTGCGAGGTAAAGCGACATCCCTTACTATTAATTGACTTCGATTATTGTACTCTGACACCGACACGGACTTGTACTGAGAATATTGAAACATGATAATGATAAACTTTGATGGCGACCAAAAAAGTAAGTATATAGTGTAATAAATATTTTGCATCGTTTTGATTCCGTAAATTATACATAGAACGAGCTCTTTTTGGAGAGATAAATATATTATTTAACTCTTATAGGATTTTAAGCTCTATCGTATATGTTAAGATTTATGGTTAAATGAGTCTTAAATTATTAATAAATTTTTAGAGTTTATAGTAGTAAATATTTTTTTAAGTGCTATCTGCTCTTGAATGATAAACTTCAAATTTATGATATTATTTGAACGCTGATGCTTTATTTTATTTATATTATTCTAGATTCTTAAGTAAATTATGTAATCTATAATAAAATATGTTATAATTAATGCGATTGCATTAAAAACTTCAAGACAGGCTGTGAAACTTGTCATTTTTTTTATACTGCACTGTCTGTACCGCATTTTAAAACAGCGTTCGTATGTGAAAAAGTTGTAGCGTAACGTAGCGGAGCCTTTCTTAATAAATAGCTTATAAAACTCTTTTTTATCAGCCTGGTATTTCTGGAGAATAGCATGTTCAAACATGCATCCTCTTCACCATGTAAATTATTATTAGGGCAGTTTTCACGTTGTGCGTGTTAATGCCCGCATTTGCGTCGCCTCCGCAAGCGTGCCGTTTAGATTCTATTTTTTAATAGGATAGGAACAACAAACGAGCCACAAACGAGCAACAAACGAGCAACAAACGAGCTTGTCTCTACTTGATAGTAAATGGCCATTGGCGCTCATAGACACTTATAAGAATAAATATGAGATTAAAATGAGAATCCAAGCTAATGTCACCCACAGATGCGTTGTCACGCCTGAGAACTAAGTTGAAACGCCTCGTATTAGCACGCAAATCACAACACAGCAGCGCTCATCAGTGCTGTTATGAAGCAGAAAACAGTGAGGCGATGGTGCCGCTGCAATTCAACAACAAAAGGTTGTACCACCTTTAAATTTCATGTGCATTTCAAGTACATGTGTCACGAAAAGACTGAAACAAGTTAATTAATGTGTGCATGTAGGGAGCGCGGACGCAAACAGGGATAACGAAATGGCCCTTAGCTAGTGATATCCAAAGTTGTACATAGGTGTCTACCTATGTACTAGTATGTCTATACTTCGTCTCCTGGTAGTCTACGACGACCTGAAAATAGATTTTAAGATAAACTTCAAAATTTCGAAATACAATATCAGATGATCTATCCAAAATAAAAAAGTTAATAGTCTAAAAACCTATAGAATAGAACACAGATTAAAACATACGATAACATAAAGTAGCAACCAAAAATGAATATAAAAAAGTAAATATGCACATGTGTCAAATATGGCGGCAATGGCGACAGTCGGTTACAAACACGCTGCCCACACAACTGGCAGGTTCTTTTGTAAATCCATCTCGGGTTTTTGTTGGATAACCATTTATAGAAAAACACCGTCTGCTGAATACAACAATAAAAGAATGAGGCACTAAAATAGAAGGAATAGAATACATTACGGAGTTCATGTTTTCGTGCACCTATCCACACATGTGTAGCTATTTGCAAACGTATTACGAAGTTACTTTATTTGCTCATAATTATTTTCGCATACGAGATTGACCAACAATCTCATTTTTGTAACCAAAGCAAATACAACAATAAAGTGCAATACGTCACAAATGTATAAACAATGTTAAATTAATGAAAAAAACGATAACTAGGAATACAGTACAAAAATTATAACTAAACTGTACAATAATAGTATAGTTTACACTACTTTGTACCTATATATATGTTTACAGTTTTCTATCTCTACAATAAAACAGTCAGAAAATAAAATGGAAATTGATACTAAAAACCGCAAATACACATCGAAATACTATACTAATACTAAGTACTAAAGTACTAGAACAGCTACTATAAACATAAACCGTGTTCTTTTTTTGTAATGCAAACCTTATAACCGCTGAAGCGGAGAAACTGAAAGCTGGGGTCAATTAAACACAAATATCCAGTGGGAATAATGCTGACTGCATGCTCGTTACTTCATAATTATATAATACAATAAACTTGTATCACTGACGTTCAAATATAATTCTGTAAGAATGTACTTTGAATAAAATGTTTTTGATTTTGATTTTTTGATTTTTGAACTTTAATAAAAGACGCTTTCTACACTTATAGCCCCACATCAGGATTTTCTCCTATGTTGTGGATGCCATGGACACAAGTAGACGAATACACAAACACCCAGATCCAGAACAGAATTCTAAATTCATCATTCAGATATCTGACTGGTCGGGGATCGAACCCAGGACCCACTGCTTGGCAGGACAGGTATGGTAACCGCTCGGCCGCGAGGGTCGTCAAATTCTTAGTAGCTTCTCATCCAGCTTATTTCGAAGTTACACCTTATCATATCCTTATATATGTACGTTACATATTAAATTAACTGTGCAAAAAACGAATTGCAAAGTTATAAGTACACATGACACAGCTTCATTTATTTAGCGAAATACATCCATCCTCGACTCAGCTCTGCCACTGCGCTAAACGTTTACTCTAGCAAAAAAAAAATATGTTTATATTTAGATTTCCTGTACCTACGTGTTTACCATAATATCTATATAGGCATCTTAGAGCAGGTTAGAGATATAATTTTCCCACGACGCATAAATAGAAAAAATACTGCAAGTCTAACTACTAGCAACATACGAGTATATTAACAACTTAGCTAAACAAGTTCTGCCTGAGTGGTCAGTAATCAGTTCAATATACAAAGCTTATGATAATAAAATTTATCTGACTATAAGTCTATCAAATAGGCCGATAAAAGAGTAGCTTAGCGATGTTTATGTTGTTGTTATAAAGTGCCTTTTAACGACTTAGAAATAACATCCCACGACCAGATCATAGGAGTAAATTTAATACATATAAAATATTATTCGGATAACAATTTCCAATGATCTACTAAATCCAGATAAAGTAGTTCTATATCATATATGCCAGGGGGCTTAAATGTGACCCTGTCCAAATCTTAAACAATATACTTAAGTCTATCCGTGTAATTTTAACTTATTTCGAAGTTGTACACTTAAATTTTCTCTTTTAGGAAGAGCTTTTTTCACTTACGTATTCTTTGATAAATACCTTCTAATTTTACCTAGAATTGACGCCTACTTAACGAAAATCCTGGTTCCGCCACTAGTCTAAACGGTATGGTTAGGAACTTATCTATCTGTGGCCGACCCGAGGCAGGACTTCGAGCAATTAAGATCACAAGTTAAATTTACATGTAGCCATCAACCCATTATTGTGACACTGCTAGGCATGGGTCTCCTCTCAGAATGAGGAAGGTTTAAGATTACAGTCCAAAGCGTGATTTACAACTAGTGGTAACATACAATAACTTAAAAGATATGAATAGCGATGGCAAAACATATTTTTAATTATAAGTTCCTATGTGAATTTTTCGTCTAATATACTAAATAAAAAAGTACATATATTTTCATAACACATCGTGCAAGAGGTCTCGTTAATACATCGATGTAAATAACGTTCATCTAACTAAAGGAGGTCTAGCAAACGGGAGGTCCATACTTTGTTAAACATACAGGTGATGGGCAGCACAAAAGAAACAAAACCCTCTAGCTGACGGCCAAGAAAATTGTTTCAAGATGGCCTGTTAGATCTTAGCTAATGTGAAATAACTTACTGTAAAATAACCTACAATATCAAGTTACGTGCAGCGTAGTATTAGAAAAATTTTGCGCGACATAAATAAGGAGTCTACTTCGATGTATTTACTTGGTATATAATATGAAAGAGTTCGGGACGATCGAAGCCATAGAATAGGCAATAGGTACCTATCTGTACTTACTTCCAAATATGTAAGTCCGTAGAATCTGTTTTAGATAAGGGATGGTAGCCGTAAATAAAATTCATATTCCTAAATCGACGCTAAACGTTTAGTAATGAGTTACATTTGAGTTTTCTGATCCTTCAACCCAGATAAAGTTTCAAGTTTAGTTATCAGAGTTAGAGATAATATCAGATTGAGTACGACGTGTTAAATAAGGCTATTATGTAAATGAGACGTCCGTGGAAACAGCTTCGTCTTGAGCATCAGACCAACCCAATAATTACAGTGCAACCCGTTTATAATCGATCTTACGCAATTAAACAAACGGCCAAATAACAAGTCCACTCGCCTTTACCATAAAATTTCTTGTTCCGTGTGAGATTGCAACTTTTTATAAGAACAAGTCATGTTTAGAAGTACGTTCGCGTCGTGCAAAAGAAGAGTCACGAGCGAAAACTGGTATAGAAAACTAGACTTCCACGTCCGCAAGCGTTTAGAACGATTAGCCGAGAGGGACGCATTGTTGATACGCTATCAGCTGATCCACCGCAGTCCGCCATGGTAGCGCGCTCGGAACGCATGCGCACCGCGCTCATCCGCGACACCACGCCTCACCACGCTGTCGACGTACCATAACAAATCCAAAACAAACGCCTTAGTTCTCGTTACTCAAATGCATTAAACATAGCCGGTATGCCGTGTTCCGCAAGGAAGTTTGTCCGCGTGACAAAGTTTTTGTTGGCGGGAGTGACAGTATTTTGCGTGAGCTGGATTGCTTGTGTAAACGAATGGCATCCCGAGGTGCGTTGGAGTGATCGAAGGCCGATGCGGGGGCCGTCCACCATGAAGACGATCGTAGCGTATTCGGAGGGCAAGCAGGCAGAAATGGACCGACCCTACCCAGTCGCCTGCAACCGCCTGCCAGCTTTTCCAGACGTCCCCTACATTGTTAGCAAACTTATATTTTCATTAAATCCTAGAAATCAACCTTAAGACAAAGATTAATCTTTAAAAATAATGATTATGATGGCATACCATTAAAAACATATTTGTAAATCAACAATTTTCTACATTCATTTTTTTTGTAGCATCGACATTTTATATTGAAACGTCAATACAAAACATCAATTTATTAAAATAGTTAAAAGTCACATTGAACGGATAAATAAAATACGAGAAATTGGCACAGTATTCGTTATTGGACCTTAACAAACAAGAAAGAGAAAATTGGTAGATAAACAAAAGAGAAATAGGTACTGAACTATTTTAGTTTACCAATTTATAGTTCTATGTGAACTAATACATTTTTTTAATTTGATTTTACTAAAAAAAAAATATTAATTCACATAGAGCTATAAATATATTTTAATACATATTTTAGTTCTAACATATCCTCGAAAACATAATACTGTGCAACCTTAATGTAACGAACCTCAATATAACGATTTCCTCAATTTAACAAATTTTTCGTAGTCCCCTTGAATTGTTCATAAGAAT
>DWPW01000852.1:0-10317 GCA_018252015.1 Astraptes brevicauda | reverse complement strand
AAACCTTCAAAAGGTACACTGAAGCCTTGGGAGTGACTTCAGGTTATGTGAGATTTGTACTCACTAAAACCCCCTCGTTGGCCTTCCCCAGCGCTTACAGGAGGACCCCGGGATCTCCAGTGGAAAGCATCGGTGAAATATTATGGTATACTTAATCTCATACTCCTCTGTGCACGTCGTATTCAAAAAATGGTGCCGCAATTTTTCACTTTATGTATTAATATATAGATAAATAGAGTTACAGATAAATAATTAACTCGCAATTACGTTTTTAGAATTTGAGAGTAAAAGCTCTGTAACTATTCTATAAATTACCTACTGCACTGAAAGTAACTTCTATATTTCTTCATGTAAGTGACACATAACACTATCTTGCTAATATTATAAAGATAAAAGTTAGTAAGCATGAATCTTGGGTTACTGGGTGGATGTTTGTTATTCTTTCACGAGAAACCTGTTCAAATTTGTATTAAATTTAACACACATTTAGTCTATGACCTGAACCAATACATATGACTCTTTAACGTGGTAGTTGTAACCTAAGTCTCTAAAATATTTACTTTATAACACATAGTATAGAACATTGATATACTACTAGTAAAAACAGCATAAAGGCTATTTTCAATACCGTATTTGTAACGTATCCTATGTTGGCAAATGTGCTCAATATTCTGAGGAGGTAGGCGGTAAGACAGCCCTCGGGGTTACAATTTGTACGTCTTGAGTTGACCGCAGAAGTGTTAGTCTGCGAAATTGTTCCCCCATCCACCGTGCACCGATCATTATTTTCCTTGATTGCTCCATCGAAGCGTGGTTTGACGTAAAATTAATTAATCCTCATGTCAGTGGACGAAGCTGACATGTCATTTGTACTACTCTATTATTGTGATCCATTCCGAAGAAATTTTACTTTATCGCCGCAATTTCATACAGTATCTTTTACCATTTGACAGCGTAAAAGTGGTTGTCCCATACATGTTTTAGTATTCATATTTTAACGTTAATTTAAGTGAGTAAAGTTGAAAAAAAAAGAATAAATCATTACTTTTCTGTTGATAAACGAATAATTTCATTTGTTTGATATTCAAATTAATAATAGATATTGAAAGGCAGTGTTTTATATTAAAGGAACATAGTGCGACATAGATCCTTCTGATTTACACGTACAAGTTAATAAGTGTATACATAAAGTATTGACGGAATGTTGAGTCAAATATTGGATACACAAACATTTAGTTTATGTACATTTCGACCGAAAAAGGGGCTTAAGTGTTTGGCACGGAACTTCTCGGCATAATAGTAAACTGCCAACAAACCTTACTCGATTTGAATCCCCTTTCATGTGCAGACCGGAGTGAATTCGCAAATATGTTTGTAGACACTTGAAAATTGTCTCATGTTTATATGTCCGATAGCTTTTATATTGAACGACAGGATAACGATAAAATCGTCGCAAATTAAACCACATAATATAAAATTTTAAGTTAAGGTCATCGAGTTACTGTGTACTAAAGTACTAGAGATGGCACTTAAAACATAAATCGTATTCCTTTTTTGTAATTTATAATTAAAAGCCGTTGAAGCGCTGATCATACCGTAAAACCGTAAAACGTAATATACCGTAAAATGTATCGTTCAAAACTGCAGCGCTTGATTTGCTACAAAAATGCATGTCATCCACATAGACTATGAAAAGTGCGGTGCTGCTGCCGCAGTTGAATGGACCACAACAGTTGTATGCAGTGTCTCCTCTAGTATTTTAGTATATAGTATCTCAATGACTTAGGCATTAACATATGTGATGGTGCAATCAAAACGAGATTTTCATTTCATATAAATGATTTGTTCACTAATATTGCAATTATATTCCAAACTCATTTGCAACAACCTATTACATATAATTTTACATATACCTATTAATTTAAGTTAATTTGAGCAGATCAATGAAGATGCAAATGTGTCGTTGCCGTGTCGTATCATTAAAACCGCTCTGATACGTGTTTATTTTGTTAAACACACGTTTATTTCACTTGTAAGTTTCACAGCTTCGCGGTTATATACGTTATGGCCAAAGTTTTAAGCGCTTCGTCAGACAGTTAGCTATTTGAAATTCCGTCAGCTAAGACCTAAATTGCTTTTATAATATCATAAATAACTTGTCTAGAGTGGATTGCGATGCCTATTACTGTTTCTCAGAGTATTATAACGCCTCCGTAACTGTTGTTCTAAGACACTTCGGACAATTTTCTGACTATTACTAGAATTACTTTTTGCACGGTCCTTAAGTTGGTATGAAGATTACGCACCTATGTAATGTTTGGCGATGCTTACAAAATGACGCTTTTCATACTCATAGAAGCTATAATGGTATTACCTATCGTAGATTTCATAAAAATAAAATCTTTGAATTCTATGAAATATGAAAAATAAGAAATATTATTATTATAAGATTTAAAAAAAAGACGTTTACTAAACTCGTAGCCACACAGTAGGTTTTTTCCTGTATAGTGGGTTTCATAGACTCACATAGACAAAAATACAAACACCCAGACCCCGGAACAGAAATCTCAGTTCATCGTTCAGATATCTGTCTGGCCGGGGATTGAACCCGGGGCCCACTGCGTGACAGACGGGTACGATGAGCGCTCGGCAACGCGGTTCGTCAAATACAACATATTTGCTGTAAGCCATTGAAGAGTTAGGTAATCTGTGGAGAGATATCAGGCTTCGCTCTAAGTTATCGATGACGCAACTGATACGATAAAACTTAAAAGAGCAGCTTTGCTGTAGTTTATCGAAGTGTTATATACTTTTCAGACAATCCAGGTTGTACATAAAGTCAAAATTTCCACAATATTGTGGTGTTTGCCTTGACTAACATATCTACGAAATTTCGTGTCGATAGGTTCATATGAAGCATATTAGGTGTCAATTTTAGGAGCAAAATTTCCGGATCCATTTGGAATATAGCTAATAATTATTAATTGGTTGCTCAGATTTTCTTATATAAACACTCTCGCTTAGACACGCTTTAAAACAAAAAAAAACCGCTCTCAAGCATTTCTCAAGTCGGTTCACTAGTCTTAGAGCTGCGACCCCGCAGACAGATACACAGATACTCATACACACATGTCAAACTTATAAAACCCGCTTTTTGCGTCGGGGGTTAAAAAATAATCTCAAAAACCGAAACCTAGAATATAAATCAATTCGAAATTCAGCTGGTTAAGGGTTAAATCCGAAACCCTCTGACCGTGAGTCATGTAACCGCAATACGTAAATATTTTTAAATCTTTTCTCCATCACCGAGAGCTGAGTGGTAGATAATACCAATAGACATTAAGTAACCCCATGGCTTGCAATAAAGAATAAATAAATAAATGGTATTTTTTTTTTCTAATATGATGAATAAATATTAAGGCGGTAGAAGTCTTTGTGTTTGTGTTTCTGCCTAATAACAACAGTGTTAAGCGCTGCTGTGTTTTGGTTTGAAAGGTGTGGTTAAGGACATAGTTATTCAAGGCGTTTCAACTTAGTCCTTAGGGGTAGCAGCGCATTTGTGGCCGACCTCAGGTGGGACTGTGATCTTATCTTGGGTTGATTACAGATGTCCATGGGCGGCAGTGGTTACTATCAGGTGGGCTGCATGTTCTTTTGTTATTTCCGTAACAAAAAAAGACATTAAAAAGTTAGGATATTTACTATTAAAGAGAAGGGTTCACAAAAACAAGTGTACTGTTATCGGGATAAAGTAATCTGTTGGTGGAAAGTACGAGGCGAACATAAAATGAGCTTCAATACGTTCGCGGAATTGGATTTGAAGGTAAGAAGCAATGTACTGTGAGGAGGATCAAATTTATTTCCTGTTATGAGTCTCAATTTATAAAAGGTTTATGGACACAGATGTTATGTTATTTAAAAAATAAAGTTAGTAAAATGAAAGTTTGAATACTTAGTTTAGATTTTGAGATAATGAGTGTACCACGTTTTGAATAGCCATTCTGTAACTCTGTTCTGACAAATAATACGATTTTATTTGATTTCCTGATTCCATTCTACCTAATTACTATGAGTCCTACTTAAAGTAGGTACATGAATTTTTTGTTCAATATCTAACGGTGGCTAGTTACATGGATCTCAAAGGAAATCTATTCTCAAGTTTCAATAACATAGCGAAATTATCAAATGTAGGTCAAGTGTATGAAGGGTTTCGGCTGATTACGGACGAGCCTTCACGGAGACGGATTGGATTCGCCGACCGAATATTTGGCGTATTACGATATTTGGTCACAAAATCATCAAAAACTTCGGTTAACGAAAGTCCTTATTTACAATAGATTTATTCAGGACAGTATAAATGTTTATCTGTTTATATGTCACTTTTTTGCGTTTTGTTGTAATTGCGATGATTGTATAATGATAATAATGACGATTTCTATACTTACAGACCCTCATAAATACTTTTCTGTGTCATGGATACAAACAAGCACACATACAATTAATCTTCGAAACGGCTGGACCGATTTTGACGGGACTTTCCCTAGCAGATGCTGATTTTATAAGGCGTAACTTAGGTACATACTTTAATTTTTGAAAAACAATGAAGACCCTAATTATAACCCTAATAATAGCGCAATAAAATTAAAACTCACAAAGCATGGCATCGACGATGGTTATCAGTTGCTATTGGGTTCATTATACATATGACATGTTACATTTTTGGTTGAGTATTTAAGGGGTAAAGGCGTTACAAACAACCTCACATTCGCATATAAATACGTATTAATTAGGATTCTTACGTTGTTTTCTGATAGTAATTAGAGTTAACCGTGTAATAAATGCAGCGATGAGGCTTTACGGCAATAAGGTCACCATAGAAAACTTGTTTACAAATTAATATCTACATATACGTGTTGACGTTTAATTGAAAATATTTTTAATTATGTGATTAATATTATTAATATTAAAACATTGTAGTTCTCCATAATTAACTTTAATTATTTTGCATGTAAGTATATAAGAAAAATATTGCTAAATATTGACATAATGATGTACCTGCATTACTTTATATTACCTACTTGTAAAAAATAACATATGTAAACCACGAAAAACTAGGCTTAGACACTCAGATTGAAATTGTGAAGATAAAAAATTCAGGTCGTTCGATCGATAGTAGTTAGGATATTTCAAACACGTTTATTAATTAAAAACTTCAAAATTATTATGATATAATATATACTATAATACATCGTGCAGAAATACAATTTCTAATTACTTACTATTAGGCCTACATTAAAACTAGATTCCACGAGAACATTTAAGCGCATAAAATAAAAGTACATTTCAATTTCAAAACAGAAAAGACAGGATGACCTCGTGTTTGAGTGAAATATGGCATCATTTTGTTTTGAGTACAAAGCGGCGTGTTAATTAAAGTCACGTCTTTTATGGGTAATTACGAGCAGAACGACCGTTCATTTTTTTTGTAAGGTGGAATTTTTACACCTTAATAAATCACCTTGTTTTATTAGAGGCGCCTGTAATGAAGTTAAATTTGTAAAAAAATCTTAAAATTTTATGTTCTTTGCATAAACTTATTATCTTAGGTAATTTTTTCTTTTGATTTTCTCGATATATGTAATTGTGTTTTTTTGTCTCGATGATTTTATATACCTACTTTCAAAACGCAAACATTAAGTAAATATTAATTAATTTTATAATAGATTTTTGTTATATTATTTTTAATCAATATTTTTGATTATACCTACGCCTTATTAAATCCGAGAAGTGCTTTTTGTAATAAAGTTTACATAACCATTATGTATCTTATAATAAATACAAAACTGCTAAAGAGTACATTAAAATTTGCGATATAAAGATTGTAAAATTTTTAATAATTCTATTTTTCTTTAAAATCTGTACTGTGAATAATATACATTATTTATTACAACTTGTGAAACAAACTAAACACGTTTTTCTTTTTTTACATATATTTTCTTTGGTTTAGAGATAAGAATTTAATATTATCCCGTTTTTACATTCAATTACTTACTATTAGTATTTACTATACACAGAAATAAACGTATATAACAAATCTATTTTTGAAGTAACTGGTTCCTTGCTGTAGTGAATAATGTCGATACTTCAGAAGTAATCTGCTATTCCATACACATAGGATCTTGTTAACCAAAAGTGTACACAATACTCGTACATTGATCCATTTTCTGCTGAAGATAATGGAGTGTCTTACTAATCTCCTTCTCCATTTATTCGCTTCGGTAGGTATTGAACGGAGTTTACGACCACATGATAATTTTAGCTGTCCATTGATTTTTTGGCCACATAATTAATGCTTCATTGTTAAGCTGCACGTAATTGCTACCTTAGAATTCTATTGAGTTTACGTCGAAACTGAACAATTTACGATTTTACACGAAGAATACCGAATACGACTTTGTAAATCCCCCGTATTTTCATTGATTTGATTTTTGTAATATAGGAGATAACAAATGTTTGGTACTATGACGAAAGTCTTTCTATATGTTTTACGTGTGTGAACATATATAGGTTAGCGTGTACGTACACGCTTACCTATTTAAGCCGAAAAAGAAACAATTAAAAAAAATAAGTAACTTGTCTGATCTGCATCTGAAATCACTTGATATTATGGTTAATTATCTTTAGATATTTTTATTGCCTATTTGTGGAATTTAAGAAATACTCATCTAGGTGAGTTTTAGAAATATTTTATAACTGGAATGATTAAAATAAAGTTTTTGTTACAGATGGAGTTCAATCCGATAACTTCGTTCCTGTTCACACTGGATTTTTTCATAATCGTCCTTAACGTAAGTACTCACAATGTTTAAATCAAATATAAAGAGCAGAATTCGGTCTTAACCAAATAACAGGCTACATTAAATGCTTCATAAGGTTTTTTTTATAATATGCAAGTATCAGACGAGCATGCAGCTCGCCTGATGATAAATAGCCACTGCCACCACTGAACACCTGTAATCAACCCCAGATAAGATCAGAGTCCTAATTAAGGTTGATAACCCATGCGTTGCCACCCCTGAGAATGAAATTGGATCAACTCGGACGCCACACCTTACCGCGCCCTTTAAAGCACAATACAGAAGCGCTTGACACTGCGGTTATTAACCAAAAATCTGTGTGGTGGTGCATCCTTCAGAGTCGAACCACAAAGGGTTCCGCCACATTCAATGGTACTGATAATATGTACACATAAAGTTACCCGTTATAGAAGTTCATAGTTTCTTGTTCAGTTGCTACAATTGTGTAGGTTGGCACGTAAACTTAGCGTACAATATAGGTCACTATATCCATGAACTTTCATCACAGAAACATCGGATCATTAACTAGAAAGGTTTATGGAATTGTCAGTGTTCTTTTACGAACTAGGCTTTAAAATAGCATTTGTTTTTAGAGGGAATTTTCTTCGTAAAGTGTCATCATGCCTAATTAATTTACGTTCCATTTCTTCTCGACACCCACCCAGCGAGCCGCTGATGATAAAATATGTGCGTTCCAGAATTATATGAAAGTCTATTGTGAAATACTAAATGAAATGGCCACCTTTTTAAATAGGATTGCCATATTCAGTTTAGTCACTACCCGTCTTGATATACATTATATACACCCCGTGATAAAGTATTTCTTTTTTTATAATTAACAGTTAGCAGTCGAACATGCAGTCACCCTAATGGTACCTGAGTAACCATTGCCGCCCATTGACATTCGTAATAAAATCCCAGATTAGTGTCTTATTACGGTCTCTTACGGAATTATTGCATTACTATCCCTCAAGATTAACTTGAAACGCTTCGGGTATGTACCTACTTCATCGTCGACCCATTATCATCATCGTCCCACTGCTGGGCACGGATGTACTCTCAGAGTGAGAGGGATTTAGGTCTTAGTCCACCGCGCTGTCCTAGTGCAAATTCACACACCTTTTAGACATTTTTGTAAAGAAATCTCAGGTGTGTCGATTTCCCCACGATGTTTTCCTTCACCGTTAAAGCAAGTGATAATTCATCTCCAATCATACGCACATAAGAGGTGTTTGCCTGGGATTTGAAACCCGTATCTCCCGATTGAGTAGCCGAGTTTAAATCATTAGGCTAGCACTGCTAGTGCCTTTTTATCAGACTACAACACTACTTAGACCAAAATAAAGCAGCGCTTAACACTGCTGTTATTAAGCAGAAATCGATAAAGCAATGGTATCTCCGGAGTCGAACAACAAAGGGGTCTATCACCTTTAACTTTATATAACTTGACAGTAAATAAAACCAGGTTGGTTAAATATTAAATGGAGATTTCCGCAATTGGATTAAAAATATATTTGCTGAAATTGTACAATTTTACCCAGAGTTAATATATCAGTAAGCAAAAATGTAAGATGTCCGTTACTGGTTAACTAACATTCACTATTTTGGAACACCTGGTAATAATATAAAAATATTTTCTTATATGAAATAGCTACTTTTTGTATTATCTTATGTTATTATCACAGCAAATAAATGAAGCGCCTGTACATTTATTTCGGCTGACAATTTCTTATCGCATTCTAGTAAAGATTCATTAAAACTAATTTTCCTTAAGGCGGAAGTTGATTACAATAATCTTCAATATTTTTTTGAGTAACCGATTAAAGATACAAATAATAAAGCCAACTAAACAATAAATTCTAAAGGATTTAGCGATTTGATGTCCATTGCAATTCAGCGGCCGAATTGACGAGCATTCCACTCAAAAGGGGAACATTACGGAACGCGATATTGGCAAATATTTCGGCCTGTAATAAGTCCCAACGGCGTTAAGGTAATGGCATTTCCATAGAGATGCGTAGTGTTGGTACCTCAAAGTTGTGACCGTATTAACACAGTTACAAGTATTTGAAAGCTTACGTAAGCAGTTAAGGCAACTCCGGTTTATAATTCTATTAATTTGTTATGGGGTTGTCGTGGACGTATTGCCCCTACACAGATCGGTGCTACTATTCAATGAAAACTAGTGCCGATATTACACGCCCTCTGAACTACAGGAGTGCCGACGCTTATCGCGCTTCTACTCGATCGCCAATCTAATTTCTGATTATAAGTGTTCCGAGGAACTTTTTGACTTGGAGCTTACCTGGACGATTCCATCCACATCAACTGAATATGTGGCGGTCCTCCACAGTTCAGCTCGAATCATTATTGTGGCCACATCCAACTACTTTATGCAAATGAATTTTTGCCCAGTTTCCCATAGCGATATGGCATGTAGCTCTTTAAGAACGGTGCAAAAAAGAGTTCTTCAAAGCCAGCGATCGATTGCATTGCCAAGTTCTTCGGTATTGCAAACGTCTGCAGGAGACGGTGACTGCTTTTCGTCAGGGAGTCCGTCTGCATTTTTACTAGGTATAATAAAAAACCTAACCAACTAAACCTTCCAGGTCAAATCCCCGGGCATTTTGCCTGGCAGACTGGTAGGCAAACTACTATATTACACGGGGTGTCGGCGAGGACAATATGCTAATACCAAGACAACTATTTGAAATTCAAGTAGACAACTAAATTTTGTTTATTTATCATAATAACGATATTTGCTTAACTCATAAATATTATACGCGTAGAGTCGGATTTATTAAAATACAAACTTAGCCAAACTCATATCTTTAATACAATAAAAAATTGAAAATATAGATGTTTTGCGCGCCGAATGGTAATGAGGCATTTTTTAGGATTCATTATATTAATTATCGTAATAAACCAATATATCATGCGTCATACCATATCATGACATAAAGTGAGAACATTACTATTTATAATATATAATATATTCAGTTTTTATATGATAAAAGTAGGACACAAACTTGGAGTCGAGTTGGGGTTACACTAAGTGGTCACTGCCACTCATGAACCTCTGTAATCAACACCAGATAAGACCAAAGTCCTACCTAAAGTTGACCACAGACGCGTTACTACCCCTGACGTGTAAACTGGAACGCCTCGAATAAGTATGTCTCCCTTAGCACATTCCTCAGATAATCCAACGCAGTTGCGCTACACTGCTGTTATTAGGCAGAAATACAGTGGGAATACAAAATACAGGAATAGAATTTACCATCAGGTGGACTGTATGATCGTTTGCTATAAAACTTCGCTTGCTAAAAAACAATATAAACACAATTACATGATTGTATTATGAACAATGTAAAACACATAGTTATACAATAAAATGCGACTTTTTATTGCCTGGAATTGAAATATTCACAGGTATATGAGTTCGACTATCAAATAATAG
>DWPW01000851.1:0-10317 GCA_018252015.1 Astraptes brevicauda | reverse complement strand
GCCCCGACGCTGTACGCCTGCCCCGACGCTGTACGCCTGCCCCGACGCTGTACGCCTGCCCCGACGCTATACGACTAAATGATTGCACTGAATGTTACACCGTTTAGTTATCACAGTTAAATTCATGAAAAGTACTTTTTATGTTTTCTTCACAGTAGTTATGTTAACAGTGGTTTTAGCAGGAAAATTAACAAAACAATAAGACCGTAATATCATGTTTTATGAAATGCCTTTCTGTAGACTAAAACAATGAAATTTACACCAAACAATGAGTTTTAATGATTATATCTTTCCCACATGAGTCATAAACAAGTCGGTGGAGATAACTCTGACCTTATGCGGTTAGTGGCCGCCACCGTAATTATTTCATGAATGATGACCTACGCTATGTACGCTACATACAAAATTAGAAATTAATTATCACTTGCTTCAACGGTTAAGGAAACACCGTGTGGAAACCCACATGACAGACAGTTGAGTTCTTAAAGGTGGAAATCCACATCCCACTGGCCGCTAGCCAGTTCGTAGAAAATACATAAGCTTATTGAAGATATAAGTTTACCTATAAAACTAAGTTTTCCTATAATACTTATGTTCTTAGTAAATTCTAGTTATATCGCTACAATTTTCAAGCGACAGTTCTAAAGACATTTTAATGCTCATTTAAATTTATACGTGATAACTTAACTTGAGTAGTTATGTATTTTAATATAGTCCACCTGTACTACTTAATTTTGAAAAGTTTTCAAAACCAATAAATTCCTTTTTTCAATCTAGTTTTATTCATCAGGAGACCTTATAGAAAAAAACTCTTCAATTAAACGAAAAACATGAAGAACCTTCCAGATAAGTCCCGAGAAATCCAATTAAACTTGATAGAATGGCACGACAAATTTTTGTTTATAAAAATATGTGATTGAATTTATTTTTAATCCAACTGTAAATAAAGGAAACAACAAATATCGCACATTTGCCACTACTGAAACAATCATAAGTAAAATTTATTGTAGAAAGAAATTTGTACATTTAATAAATAAATACACAAATAATAAATGTTGTTCAAATTTGGTATTTTTAATTGGTAAATGCAGTCAAGGTACCGACAGAGGGCAGGAGAGCGCCGAGGCCAACAGCATCGTACCCGCTGCAGATGTAGAGATAGCACCGCGCGGCCGGAGCTATTTACCTGTAGCGGCTCGCTGGCGACATGGCTATTTACTTATTAAGCCACAACGATTAAGGATAACATATGTTAAGATAACATTACAGCCTTATGTTATATAGACCTGTATTTGTATTAGCTACGGTGAATAAAAACATTATTGTCTTATTGGAGTGTTGAAGTATGTTTTTTCGGGTGTACCATAATTGTTACAGTTATCAGAAAAACACACTTTAAGTTTAATTGAATTTAACTGTATTTAAAAGAAACAACGCAGTTTTTGACGCAGATAATTATCACACATTGTTGACATTATTTACATTCTGTATTTCTCAGTATTGTAAGGGATGAATGTTTTAAATTGTTTAATTTAAATTATTTACGATTACTATTATATTATTATTCGGCATCTCTATATCTACGTCAACTTCCACTGTGCCAACTCACACAGTTCTCCACGTGCACAGTATTCGAAATAAGGGATGGAAAGATTACGTTTTAACCATTTTTTTATTAGTTTTTCATTGTATCATTAGTTTATTATTCGTTCATTTTGGTATTTTGTTGTATTGCTTTATTATTGTTAATAGTTGTACTTATCTGTTTTGTTTTGCAATAAGCCTGGATAAAGTTTACATCTTTCTTTCTTTCTTTATATTAATATATGTATATGAATAGATGTAATTACAAAAGACAGGATTAGTACAAACTGGGAACCACCTAAGAATCAGACACGTAACATTAGTTTTAGCTGTGCAGTCAGTAAAAAGGATAAAAGATTAGTCTCAATTACGAGCGCACTTCCAAAAACAGAGCGGTAGAGTCGTAGAGTCCTTCGCGGAAGGTTAACTTTGAATAGTAACAGTTTAATTTTATTGAATTTTATTGCTCTTCTCACCTTAGACATGTAGCAATATGACCTTAAATGTAAATTACTACTTCTGGTACATTATAATGTAACATTCAGTACTTAAAGATATAATTTATTTGTAGGAATAAAAGACATAAACGTCGAAGTCAAGTTTAGCGAAGGGCATTTCAAAATAATGTTACACGTTATGCACTAAATTAGAGTAGCGTAGCGAAAACATTCAAATTGTATGGAACGGAGCTCTGTGCTTGTTCGGTCAGCCAGAGGTCAGTTTACACCTTCATGATTATGGTTTGACTATAAAGGGGTTATCTCAGGCATCACGCGGCTATCTCCCGTCAGCTTATTAACATTCTCTATCACTTTCTATTGAAAACATTGCATATTAGTACATTACAAAACTCTGGATTCGTTGCGACGGTAAGATCGCACACATTTGTTTCTTTCTTATGCATCAATTTCTGTAAAATAACATCGTGTGGAAGACATATAAGTGTTTTTAAAGTTCCTTTAGCCTCTTATGTTGGCAAATCATCTGCTATACGATCCAAGTAGTTTTACAACTTTAATCGTTAAGAGTACAATGTCGTATATTTCCTGGTATCGACAATAAGTGCAGTACCAATGTTGATAAGTACCGTAATCTATAAATTATGAAGTGTTCGCTGATATCGTGATAAGGCAGCGGCCCGGCGCCCCGCGGCCCGGCGCCCCGCGGCAGGTGTGCTACGCACTTTATTATTTACTTTTGTTACTTTTTCTTTCACATTTAAAATTATCTATTAACATTATTTATTTAATTTAGTTAATATCCCATGCAATGGATATAATTTTATTTTGTATTAATGTTAGTTTTTCTTCCTTATTATTGTTTGTTATGTATATAAGTAGTGTAATTGGTTGGTTGTTGACCGCACTAAATATAAATAAATAAATAATGAATAATTGAATTAATAATTTCCCATAATCATCACCAATTGTGTGCCTCGCGGTTTCAGCCGCGGAAAAAAATTAAATGATTTTAAAATATAATAAATTTTGATATATATGGTTATATGGTTTTGAAAAAGATGAAATGTAATCTCAATATACAGATTTTCAATCGTTTATATTATGTTCAGTAGTTTTGGTTTGATGCGATTTCAAACATACAGTCAAGACTTCTAACAATTATGCAATGAATAGGTATATATTCTCAATCCTTCAACCATTTTTTGCATATGTATGCGATTTAAAAATAGATCTCATTTCTATTTTATGTATAGACTAGCTATGCCCGCCGTTTCACCCGCGTTAATTATTTAATATGACTTACATACATAAAGCTGGCGCAAAGAAACATACACGGCGCGCAGGTTTATGGAGTTTGCTATTTTTATTTAATTAAGGTAGCTTAAATTACGCGGTATACTATCTGAGAGTGGAAGTTTCGTATAAATCGGTCCAGCCATTTCGAATACCCGGAACAAACAAAGAGACAGAAAGACGAACAGGCAGCCAAACATGTTAATTTAATAATTACGTTTTGTTATAAGTATCGTATATTCTTTCATATGCATTTAGTTAAAAGTTATTATTGTAGCATCACAAAAAGACACTTGAATTATATTTATTTCTATAGATATGGTTTCGTCACGTCATTTATACGTAAGCGTTCAGGCGGCTAGCACTAATTAGGTTGTAATAAATGAACTTTCAAATGGTTTATCAATGAAGCTTTAGCTGTTGTCGTAAACTAAAATGAACACAAAACGAGTATCAAGATATGATTATAACGGCACTTTAAAGTAATTCCATGTTTATACTTCTCCCGAGGGCGTCATTCAATATAATTGTTCCCTCGAAGCGTAAAATGTTGTTCCACTTGAAATGAATTATCTTGCTATTAAAAATATAGAAGTTCTGCGTTTTGTTCTGTATTCCAAAACTCTACAACGAATATTAGTTTGTTTAATTGGTTTGTTATCTATTCTTGAACTATGTACTTACTTTTGTCATTAGTTTACCCATTGACTTTGTTTGAATAAATATTTATTATACCTCATTCATCATGTATTCAATGATTTGGAACAGGCTTGCTCCAAATTTATAGGATTAAAGATAGAATAGATAAGATAAAAATAATGATTTGAAACTCCATACATTAAAACTAATTATTAGTTTATTTTTGGGTACAAAATATTTTTAGTGTAAATAAAGCTTGTGATAGACAAATGAAGTTAAGGGAGCGTTATTTTTACATTTTTATGTAATAAAGTATACATATATAATAACATTTTAAATTACGTTCTGAGCAACATAGTTTTGAGAGCAAGAAGCCCCCAGCCGCCGGCAGCGACGGAAGGAGGTCAGATCGTGCAAACTGTTGAAGCATTCGTAGGAATAACTAAATATTGAATGATATTGAATACTCGCGTGACTTTACCAACCTTCCTACGTGGCTAAGTTCCATATAACACTTACATATAAGTTTATAATCTGCCCCACATGAAATGTGTTCCGAATATTTAAGTAGAGATTAACATTGTTTCTACATTATGGAGTTGGCGCGTATTCAAGAGTCGTCCATAAAACACGCTTTATTTCTCTACCGTGTGTTATCTGCGAGTACCCGCACCTTCTGTTGTTTTCGGCTCTCCGCGCTATCGCCGGAGGAAATTAATTCGTTTCGGCTGTAGTTAAGTACACAATAAAGGCAGCCTTGTGTATTTCTCTGTGAACTTGAAACCTTATCGCTAAATATTTCGACACAAAATACATCAAACGTGTTACTGTTTAATGGCTTTCGTGACAGAAAGTAAAGTTCTTTTGAAACGTTCGTCCTTGTCCGCCCGCAGCACAATGCGGGCTCCACGAAGAGAGTTAATATGGGAGCTTTTAAATAGTGCGAGGTACGAGCCATTACTATAACAGGTGGAACGGAAAATCGATACGTACTGAGTTAGCGGCGAGCGACGGTCGGCGACCACCTGCCCGCGACCACACCGCTGCACCTCGCGACCACCGGCGGAATCCGCGCCACCAAATGTTCTCAGCGGCCGTTCAAAGTACAAAATTTGGAAACTCAAAAAGTTTTTCTCTTCAAATAAGCGGGTACCGATAAAGTTTCGCATACAAAAAACGTCCAGTTAAATCGACTGGAACGTTAAGTATCAAAATTTGGGCACGAAATTTCGAATTCGGAAGCGCGCTCACTCCCAGGCGGGATTTTGGAGACGCGTCGCCGCTTCGAAACTTCGGGATGTGTATGTAACACCAGAAGTGTTTCTGTGAGTCGTCGTTGTTGGGACGCTCGGCTCAGTTCAGCCCGGGGGGCTCTAACTGGTGTGCGTACTCGCGTGCGGCGCGCCTGGGCGGCCGGCTGACACTGGCGGCGCTGCCCGCGCGGCCCGAGGCCCGCGGCCCGCGTCGCCCGAGCGCCGCCGCGAGGCCGCGCGCCGGACAACACGAAAGGAGCTTACACACTCACCTGCAAGCTACTACCACGGTGAGCAGTAGGTACTTGCAGTATGCCAATAAGAGCAATTCACTTAGAAGGGTTACATTTTTATGCCTCGTTAACTTAAACATCCGACAATCACAGTTTTGAGAGACGATCTCAAATTTCTAATACAAATCTACATTACTTTCTTTGGTTTTCAATAACTTCAAATAATCACCAATCTATCAATGTCAAGAAATCCTATAGGATAGACCTAATTAAAGATATATCGTTATTAGCGAACGGCTCTACATACTGAGGTGCCTACTATTAACTATAACGATTAGTTTAAATAGGTATCTATATTATTAACAAAACTTATAAAGTACCTAAACTCTTCATAATAAACCAAAAACAATAACACCACACAGAAATAAAAATAAACAAAGTAAAACACATTGATTAATTATTTATTATTTATGATCATGAACAAATAATGTAAGTAGAGACTTCTCGAGAAACAAATAACTTGTTTTAAATCAAATTCAATTATCTACACCGGTTATAGATTTTCCTCAAACAGACAGCACACCTATGGTCTGATATATCTACCACTAACACGAGTGTAGTTAATGAATGCCACTCAAACGTTTATTTTTCAATTTGAACATTCAACTTTAATACCATTTTGTGGGATCGGTAAATGCACTTTACCGGTTATCATTTTCTAATCGACACATCTTTACCTGTTCATAATATTGTTACAAAATTAAATATTATTTTACAAAATACTGACCAATGTTTCATTGTAATAATGTTATTAAAAATATTTCTGTGAAGAGGTCATATTTAAGTTTTTACATTTAATTTGTGTCTGAGGGACTAAAGTCAAAATTGTGAATGATATTAACCTTCCAGTTAAAAATAAGTATAAATGCAGTGAAGCAACCGATCCGAGGCAGTAATATATCTATTGCTATAAGGTATACGTAACTTCTTGCTGTTCTCTCTACGATTTTTACAATGGTAATTTATAAGTACCTATATTTTCATTTGGAATTTTCTTTGCAACTTTTCTTCCGTGGAAAATTGAGCCTGTATATGTGGTATATTACTTACTTATATAATATGTTACATATAAACGTAATGAACACATTCAAGGCAGAATTCCCGTGTAACTGCAGGCGAGCGATGCGAAGCGCCGCCCAAACAGTCGCAGCTGATGGATGGCGCAATGCATCAATCTCGACCACTCTCGTGCCGGGGATTCGGACATTTTGTAATTACAGTTTCATGCGCTTATTTAGAAATTTCAACCAAAATGCATGACAATAGTACATAAAGGTGCTAGAATCCTATTTCTGCATTATAACAGCCGTTTTAAGCGCTGTATTCTGGCCTGAAGGGCGTGATATATTCCAGGCGTTCCAACTTAGTCCTCAGGGGTAGCAACGCATCTGTGGCCGATCTTAAGTATGTGATTTAATGTAGGGTTGATGGGCGGCAGTGGCCATATACCATCAGGTGGACTGCATGATCGATTGCTACTTCCATAACATAAAAAAGCGCCACATGCATAAGTATATTATTATAATTTCAATTAGATAGGTACCTATAGGTAGGTAATTTATAATAGACACACTATTAGCTATAATATTGGTACTTAACTGGAAACGACTTTTACATTGTTATTTGCCTGCTTATTTCATTTAAGTAACAATCATGAGAATTTTGGACCTGGAAAATGAGGATGGATTCTCCACCAAGTTAATGTAACTGAAAATCATTACTCGAATCCGGTTTAAATTTAAGAAGCTGCAGAGGGCCCGCGCGTGACTCCGTGCGCTTGCTCACACACAATTATAGTATAGGCTTGCGACCTACAGAAACCAGTCCCCTAACAAGAGTAGTGGAACAAATCTGCACCCAGTGTACACCGCTCCGACGCAAACACTTTCGCTGGAGGCGAGAGTAATAGGGTTAGCCACGTTATCATATGTATTTATTCTGTTTTCTCCTCCAGAGGCTGTAGTGTGTCATTATTTGCGATGGTTCAGTGTACAAACATGATCAGATGCGTTATATAAAAATACTACATATCACTAAGTATTTGTTCCTTGTTTCTTTCAATTACAAGATTCTTACAATTACATATTTTAAGACGAAATTTCGCATGAAGCGTTCGAACTCAGTCCCTCAGAATGAAACGCAAGTGGGAAGCCTTCGGTATTGCGTCCCATTAGGGTCTGATGAAAGGCGGTAATGATCGAACCGAGATTATACAGAGAGCGATCAGTGAGCAGCCCTGCAGCGTAGACCGTTAGCGGGGACCGGGCGACCTTCGCCTGCACTGACACGACGTACTGCCGCCGCAAAAACCACTCAATAGCGGATTAGCCATCGACAATTTTATCGCTGGGCCGTGAGCGACCAGTTTTAATATGAATAAGTAACAGCACAAGCAGAATGTGGTGCCCTGAGACGTATCGTGTTCTAAAACAGGTTTGGACATTACGTATCTACGTAGGTAGACGGATGGCGGAACTAACCTAAACGACGAGTACAAGCCCTCCCAGCGACCTGCCTACAAATAATCTTGATAAAATCCTTAACGATGCCAATTAAAATGTATTTACGACATTCGAACATTTTAACATTTTATTTTATAGGTGTAATAAAATAAATAAATAACTTCGAAAATACAAACGTTCTTTCAAATAGGTACTTTTATTGAGAAATGTTACGATACAACAAGTTATTAAGTTACTGCACGATTATTACTCAACTGCAAAATCGAGTATAACACAGTAATCTCGTTGCAATCTGAGGTCGTGGGCTTCGCGGCCGGTGACTAAATCGCTCGTCATCCGGAGATACTCAGGCTCTTGGAGGACTTGGCGTAACTCATAAGTTGCCAGCGTCAAGCAAAGGAGTAGCAGGTGTAGATGTATCAGATAAATGGACGCTGGTTCAAAACAAATGCTATATCGTTAATATAACGGAACAATTATTTTGTAGAGTCATAGTTTGTAATAATATATGGCGTGCTTTAACAAGGTGCCCAACCTGAATGTACTCGAGAAAAAGTCGTTCTATGCTTCTCAAGTGTCTGTAAAATAGACCTGCCAGGCATGTTCAGAAAAACCCTACGAGTAAATGCGTTACGCCAACTCTTTAAGGCACCGTTATTTTTTTTAAACACAATTTACAATATTTATGTATGTATGGTTTTACAAGGCTCCTTGGAATATATAAGACTCATAGACTTTTTCCACTACGCTTAAGACCAACAATGCGTGAAAAAGACACATCTAAATTCATATAAACTTCTACTACTGAGAAAGAAATGCCTAGAAAAGAGAAACGTCATCAAACGTGTTAAAATACTTGAGTAAGATCGTCGTTTAGCGTCGTCCGGCTGCGTGCCGCTCTCATATTTCGAAGCTTATTAAACTATTGTTGACTTGTTTTTAAATCAGTGTCTTCTGGAGTAGCTAATTCTGTTGTGCCAAGATTCTGTAACCCGCAAAATCATATGTTTCGCGAGTAAACACGATTTTTCAATAAAATGTTTAAATAAATTTTTGGTCAATATATCGCGTTCGTTAACCTAAATCAGGTTTTATAATTGTATTTTTATTTATGTTTCCGCAACTAAATAAACTTCATAATTAGATATAAAATTACCAATTTTCACCAGTTCACCTACAAATATGAATACATATTGTAGGAACGTTTTATAATAAGTCATCGTATTTATCTATGTCATCCTATATGTATCTATTTATGTCATCCTATATGTATGCTCTCGTTAGTCGCTCGACGCTTATGCCTAAAGTCCCGCGATATAGTTTCGGTACGGGTTGTTCACGCCGGCGCGGCGCAGCGCTTCTTGTAACGCGACGCGGCGGCCGCGGGCCCGCGGTCGAGTCGCGGCCTATTGCTTACCCAATATTGTCTCTCCCTGCGAAATTACTTACGCTACAAACATCGTGGTTAGCGTTCATACCACAATCGACATAAGTATATTCATATTCAAAAAATAAATTCCGGTTTACCTTAGCTACATTTAACAACCTTACACCTACTTTCAAATTATTTCTTTCTTCGTCTATTTTGTAATTTGAAATGTTATTTTCACGGAAAAGGTTAACTTGTCAAACTTTAAATTTGCGGAAACTAACAAAACGATGTACTTGAACGACAACTTAATTAGCAATTTTGTCAAAGAACAAACATAACATATTACAAAGTAAAAATTAAATAGTTGAACGTTGAATTAATCTACTCGGTTATTATATGTTTTTATGGAAACTAACAGACGTCTCATGTATATACATGAAACAAAACAGTAGTTGTTACTTCATAACGAAGAAGTTCAATAAGTTTTCAATCTTATGTTCTTCACCGTTGAGATCACGCGACCGAACCAACTTCATAGAGTGTGAACTGGTTCCTTATAGTGTAATTATAAAATTATACGGTGAATACTTTCGACATTGAACTGTCGGTTTAAATAGAGCTCGCGTGCTGGAATGTTAATTGTCGAACCGTAGCTCGCTCCAGCACACGACGTGTCGCCGGCAGCAGCGGTGGTCGAACATCTCTAAGGATTTATCAAAATGTGACATCTACTTCATACACAATTGAAAAACAAAATGATGATGAAACATAATGTTCTTCTCTTCTTCATAATGTTCGTAATCTTCGCATTATCCTGTACAAGCAAAATTACAATGCCAAGTTCGTCCTGCAACATATTGTAAAATTTAATCGTACAATCAAACAAACTTACTAAGTGTAGTTCGTTTGAAATTATCCCTGTTGTCTCGTCCGCAGATGATAATAATAATATCATTATAT
>DWPW01000850.1:0-10320 GCA_018252015.1 Astraptes brevicauda | reverse complement strand
ACGCTTTTTTACAATAGTTATTTTTCACTTTATAGTTCGCATTTCACAAAAGCGTGTTTTTTTTTAACTATTATTTATTTTTCATTTCTTAGTATTTTGTTTTTCATATTATTGCATTTTCATAGGTCCTTGATAAGTATGCAGTTTCAAATTAATCCGACGTTTCTAAGTCGGTTAAATTCACGTTCAAAGTTTCCATTACACACAAACCTACAAACATACAAACATACAACCGAAATTAATAAAAGCGTGTTAAAAAACTAGACAATCACCTCCAATTCATATTTAGTGACTCACCAATGCACTGCCTACTTTGTAGGTTTCTTGTATCAAATGTGTATAGGTTGTATTACAGGTTATAAGCTGATCATACATAAAAAACGCTGACCTAGAACTCCCATATCCCCTGTTCTACAAACCCAGCTTAAGTGCAGCAATAACATACTAAATAACGTAATAGCTAGGTCTAGCCCAGCTCTCTAAGAGAAAGTCCTACTATCAACTAGAATTTTCACTTTATACTCTTCAAATCCTTTCTTTGGAGTAGAACTCTAGAAGTTTAATTTCCTCGCTGCTTAAAGTGATATACTAAGTATATCTTGAACTCAGCTATGCCAATTATATTATAGTTTTAATAAAACATGTAATTATCCCCTAATAATAAGTGACTTGGTATATCCAATCAAATCCTCATTTTTATAACATAGAAGCAATAGACAATGCAATCTACCTGCTAGTTAATAGTCAGTGCCGCCCAAGCACAACTATAACTAACTCCATATAGAATAGTTCTATCTAAAGCCGAATATGTCTAAGCTAAGCTAGCCGAAGAGGTCTGGTGGTCGCGTCAAATCTAAGTCATCTGACATCCACACTTTAATGTAAAGAACAAACATTGATGTCCCGACTGTATGACAGTCTCGCAGACTAAACATTTTTTATAGTCAACCTTTTTATAATAAGTTGAAACCTATAAAAAATGATGCGATATATATGTTCATATATATTCATATATGTTTTTTCTACGATGATGTCAGCTTATCAAAAAATTCAAATGTAAATCAGAAATATTTTATTATACTAGATCCTCACGGATTATGTGAACATACATAATATATATCCGCACTTTTCTGGTTAATTCGTAATAGAGAACAATAAAGTAACTCTAGTAGTTCAAGTTTCATATAAAATTTCAAGTTACACTAATGGATCATGTGGAGCCGGTGCTACTTTAGCGCATCTTTATCAGTCAAGTAATTTTTATGGTACGCTTACACACCGTTTTTTTAATGATCAGTTAAAACATTTTCTGCGAGGTTCGTGGTACCTAAAATTATACGTCATGTAAGAAAATTCTGGAAATCTTTGTGTAACAGTTTGCCCAAAAGTTTCAGTTAATACTTCTAGTTGGTTTCAATTTGATAATGTAATCGCTTGGAGCCTGTAACACTTTTTGTAGCACATTTCCCAACTGTGCAATCGATTCGTTAAATTCTATTGTCGAGTATCTATAGACCATAACCATATTGCCAAACTTCCGTCATAAATATAGCAAAATATTATTTTATAATGCAGTTTCCATTGTACTTAAATAGTTAGTTACACACCTAGTTTTCACCTCTTCAGTCCTTGAAATCGTCAATAGTTTTAGATAAATGATATTGTTTCACCTGCTACTGTCGGTATTTATTACAATTACCTTAACAATTTAAAGGTGGTAGAACCCACTGTGGTTCATCTCCCTCGGCACCACCGCCGCACCTAATTCTGCCTTATACTAGCAGTGTTAAACGCTGCTGTGTTCTGGCTTGAATGGAATGGTAAGGGGAATTCGAGGCATTCCAACTTAGGCCTCAGGGGTAGCAACATATCTGTGGCTGACCTCAGGTAGGACTGTGATCAAATCTGGAGTTGATTACAAATGTCCACGGGCGGCAGTGGCACTTACGAGTACTATCAGGTGGGCTGCATGTTCGTTTGCTCCTTCCATAATATAAAAAAAAAAAAAACAAAAAAAATTACCTTCTTCAAATATTGGGTCAAAGTAGTAATAAGCTTCCTTTTCGAACTAAGTTACCTGAATTATAAGCTTTTGCCTCCAAAACACATTGACGTGCAATATCAGCCATAACTGACGACTGTTATGTTGCAACCTACCGTCGCCAACCCTAACTCGATAGCAGCGTCTGTGACAGCCCTACGAATTTTGCATACGAGAATTGTAGCAATGTTTCGCAAGAAAAGCGAATCGCTGAATTCGCGGATCGCACGCGATGGGTGGGCTGTCCATGGAAACCCTCTCACTTCCACCACGGACCGTGAATCCACGTTTAGATTATTATAGACATTTAATTAATTTAAAAAAGTGTCCTTATTTGTGACTTAATAACTTATTAGACTTAGTGGAAGCAAAAAGACTGTAAGTTGTTATCATTCAACGCCTATCTCAGATAACTCGACCAAAAACATATGTTTCTTACATTACTTACCACCACATCAAAACAACCAACTAAAATCTCCGCCAAGAAACTCAATGGCAACCTTCATAAAGAGCCCTACTTAACTTTCCAAACACACGGCACATGTAATAAAATAAGATAGTTATAATAACTAATATTAAATATAATAAAAAGATCTGAATATTGACAAAAAAGATAAACCCGCTGAGTTTCTTGCCGGGTCATCTCAGTTGAGCTTGCGATCCGGTGGTAGCATAAGAAAAGATATTGTAAATGACAATTTGTAAGTGCTTCCGTATACATTTCATTTCATGTTAACGAAACTAACAGAGCTATTCCCACCTTCGTGTTGCTAGCCAGTAAATGCAAATGCAATTTCTTTATACTCCACGTGTGTGCGAAGGCCAAGGGTGGCGTGCGGCGAATCCCTTGGAAACGTCCCCGTTAGTGGATACACTTGGAATTATTAAGCGGGTACTTCCTGTCTAGGGATTTCCTTCCACGATATGCTAATTGCGCTAATGTGTTTTAGCGTTAGCGCAAACTGTTGCGGGTATTTAATTATATATTTGTTTGAAGAGCCAATCATTTATCAAAACTTTTTTTAGATATTTTTAAAAGTTTCACAATCATATTAGGAAAAGTGGCGAAAGAAAATCCCAAAAAAATGGTTTTCTTTTTTCATAAAAGTTTATTTTTTTAGTAATTGGTTCGGTATGTATAAAACATTTGTACATTAAAACAGTATAATTATGTATTACAAGATGAATGTTAGTAGAATTCCCTAATTTAAAATGTTGTACTTCTCTTCTTAATTTAACTTACAAAGTTGTCTGTAACAGATACAATAATTCGTCATTTAGCAGCGAATCTAATCATGGAGTTTTTTAATTACTCATTATTTCAACGTATAAAGATTAGAGCTAAACATATCTAATTGAAACATTTTATTAGTAAAACAAATTCGATATGATAATAACACAGAAAAGATTAACCCTGTGTCCGAATTTTGGCCTCACATAGATCTAGGTCAGATTCTAGGCACGTGCGCGAGACAAAACACGATTTATTTCTTCAAAGTCATGTGAAGTCGCTTAAATGTTAGGTAATTAGACATAGTATTCCTATCCTTATGAAAGTTCGATGATAATATTAAAAACAGTTTTTATTGATTATGAAGCATTATGTAGTATTATGTATCTACCATGTAGGGAGTCAATATATGTAAATATACCAAATTGAATTAAATGAAAATAGGTTTGTCAAATAAAACAGAAAATAAAAAAGAAGCCAATTTTGTTTTGAAGGTAAGAACTGAACTCTTGTTCGGTGTTGTAGTGGAAAGCGGGGAATTGTTGTTATTATTGTATTTTAAATATATGTATATACATACTTATGTACAATAGTATGCCCGTAGTGAGCGATGGTTTATACAAACCTCCGGATTTGTTTCGTTACGGTTTACTCTGGTCTTAAAACTTGCCAAGTAGGGCAATAAAAACATTTGCAATCTATTAAGAAAATATGGGTCTCGCAAGGCACAACAATGTCACCGCTATTTTACAACGTTAATAGACGTGCCCAGTATAATTCATAGCGTCACTCGCTTGCACATCCTCGTGCTAATGTAATCAATCTGTGTTTTCCTTGCGCTTGACCACTGTCCTGTGTTAAGAGCGTTTCACTTTATATTTACTGGAATCGAGTACCTGATCATTTCATTAAAACAAATTCAATTTTGTTTGCAGTTGTCAAAATAAAGTAGTTATTGTCGTCGGTGATTCATAAGAGATCCATAAGATCAAATTTTACAATTTTGTAATTTAAAAAGAGTTTTCTACTTGAGATAATACTACAAAATAATCAGCAAATCCTCGCCTCATCCGTCAAATATGGCTACTATGTCATTGTTATTTTGTCTGCAATTCCCCTACTATGAAAAGCAGTCTTATAAATTAAATTTAATAAACTTTAGAAGTAAAATCTCAGACCATAATTTTTATTACCTAATTTGTAGGTTATAGGGTAGTAGGGTGGTGTAATAGGGTAGTATAAGATAGTAGAGTGTAGGATTTGTAGGTGATTTTGAGTTAAGCACGTGATTAAATATAAATTGGACTTGCAAAGTACGTAACTATCCCTTACTTTGACAGAAAACATTGCATGAAAACCAATATATCTGAAAAGTTATAAATTCTCGAAACTGTGTGAAGCTTACGTTATTGCACTTGGCCAGGATGATGGATTATAATTCGTTTCTCATCTCGTTTTGAGAAGACCTGTGTTTACCAGATTACCTACAGTAATCGGTTGATGATGATATCACTCTGTAACCTTTATTTAAAAACGGGTTTTCTTTGGCTTCGCGCGAACAAACATAATATCATGGGATTATATTAAAATAAAAATAATATAAAACACGCCATCTTTATTGGACACTATGATTTTGGGATTCTTATGTAGTTAAATCTTAAATACACATCGGTGGTTGAAAAATTTACCAGTCCCTTGAGATTACATGAATTATAGGAGAAAATATATTTAGTATTTCAGAAATCTGTGAATTTGTTTCAACGGATTTAGTATTTTTAATGTACGCAATAAATCTATTTGTATAAATAATCTAGTAGTGGATACGTACAGACTTTAGGACAAAAATAATCCACACATCGACAAAAGCGCCACAGATTGAGAAAGATTCCTGTCGTTTGAAGACAGAACTAATCATATACGCAGATACACTCACAAAAATTCACATAAATCGATTGAACGGTTTCTAAGTTTACTTTGTACAGACACTGTGACACAAGATTTATATATATTTATATATTGTACACAATTATACATTTATATTGAGAATGACCAACAACGCTTCGTTAATAATAATGTATTATCGTATATAACACAACCAATAAAACATTTCGGTGACTAACAAACGTCAAAACCTTATATGGATCGACTTGCTTTCGCTTTTTCATACCGAATTGGTTTTGAACAAGGCATTGGGTAACAATATGTGTCGTTCAAATAAAATATTTTTCTTGTTCATTAAATGTTGATTAGGTTTTGTAAATTTACAAAACCTTGGTTGGATATTTATGTGACTAGCTGACCAAGCGAAAGTTGTTCTGCAATTTGCTATTAGAAGCTGCCCGTGAGTCAGTGATGTTTGTACCTATAATAACGCCATCTAGTCCACTACGGTAGAACTATTATGTTCACGTAGGTACGTGGGTAATTATTACGGCATAGTAAGAGAAGTTACTGCGGAATTTTAAGTTAAGATACGTACTACGAATATATCTGCATTCCATTGAATTCCATTCAGTAGTTTTCGTGCTACCTAATTTTAAACACACAGACAGGGAGCGCGAGTTACAATCTTATTATACATATATCCTCCTGAATATAACATAATCGTCCAATTTGGATATATTATGTACGTAACTATAACCTTAGTTTCGTATGTTATTAGTCCAGTATGAATGTAAAATGGAGGTCATCTCTGCAATTTGATCTTGATAATGTCTGACTTGCCAAAATATCTACTTTATGTACGTAACATATGTTGTTCAAGTCTTTACGTCAACCTTATAAAAAAATAGTTTTTTTTTGAGAACGTTATTATCAACAGAAACAGAAATCAGAAAAATACGTCTTTTTTCTGTTTCTCATTTCTAAACTCATTATAAAACTTTTTTAATGTACTTTTTGTGACCGTTTATTCGAGTTTTTAGCTTCAGCTGTTTAAAATCTAACTTAAAGCACTGAACCAATATTACAAAGACAAATAACTCTATAGTAAGTTACGTAAGACTGATTTCTTTCCGTGCTTGGTGTGAGCGCGGGCGGTTCAATGCGGCGAAACTAGTTCCAATGTTGCAATGTGATCATTCAATAATAGTTTTTAGTCACTTTAAAAACGAGAAAGACTTATCTAAATATTGTTGAAATTAACTCGAATGTGTTTTGCACCACTTTTTCTCACTGCGAATGCCGTACAAGGCCACAAAAGGACAAATTCCAGGTCTTCCTGTGTAACATTAATACCCACTGCGATGCGACTATGCAAAAACCGTCATTATATTTCTATGCACTTTGCGTATGTTTCGTAACTTGCATGTCACGTTTTAAAAAAATGCAGGAAAGAAGAACCGGGTTTCCTCAAATCAGTGTTGCTAACTCCAAAACAACCAAGTCGCTAGACTCGACATCAAAAGTCGCTAAACTGAGCCGAATGATGAATTGACGCCGAAAAAAGTCGCACAGCTGAAATTGTATCAGCCCAACAAAGAATTCGACGGTGAAAAAAAAAAGACGTCCAGGCCAATTTATGGGTTAAAATTGATTGAAATGCTTCCTTTCGACCCCTTTTTCGCACTAACTATCAGAAAAAATTTAACTCCAAAAGTCGCTACATCTTATTTAGTAACATAATTTTTCGTCGCTCATTTCTAGCGCCATTATATACATTGCCTCAGTTTTGTCCTAGTATTTATGTTAGGGCAGCGTCATAAGGGCCTTTTCATAAATAGTTAGAACAATATAAAATTAGCTGTTTATTTGTTGAAAGAAAATTCTAAGGGCGTAAAGTTTAGAGCTATACCCCGACTAAAGCATAGATATGTAGGTAGGTACGTCATCAACAAATTCTGCGATAACAATCCTACACTCCGCAAACTTTACCAATATGCCAAATTAATCACTAACTTCCAGAAACTAATAAATCGCTACAACTTGGACTTTTGGAGTATGCTAATATGTTTACACGATATGCTGGTTTAGGAAACGGCATATATTTCTAAACACCAACAAACTTACCACATGAATATAGGTACCTACATTTACCTACCTATTTTTCCGTGCGTGTTGGCTGATTTTAAACTTATTGAGGAACATTTGTTCACACTCACATTTGTTGACACTCGGACGTGTGTAGTCATGTTGTCTACTACCATTCAAGAAAATATTTAACAATTCCCCCTGATGGAAGCCAAGCCTGCTAGCAGAATTAAAACAATACTTTGTGTAATCACGGCCCCATGTAATATGGGGACTGCATGTGACTTATATGGATACCGAAATAAGACACCGAGAAGGACGGCGGCATGTGTGGCTGAATAACGTCGTTGTGGCGACCTTCCGCAACTCATCAAGAGATGGCGCTTCTGAATCACGCTATCGAGGTTTTCTCAACATCTTGCATATATACAAGTTCCAAACTGATACTCAACAGGCGTGATCACCTAGCCTGGCGGGAGATCTCCCTTTGCCAAAACATAAATTTCCATAGGCCAATGTCCCGTAGCACTGAAGACCGTAATGAATGGCAACGAAAGCTACGCAACTAACGTTATCTAGACTTGGTGCATCATCACGAAACCACCAGCACTCTGTCAGGAGTGATCGAGGGAAGAATGGTTTGTATGAAAGCGCATCACCGTGATGACTGATTACAATGACTATCTTTTCCTGAATACCTGCGTTGGAATGCCTTGTGTTCTGTGTCTCTACCTTACCACAGCCGTCAAATACTATTCTATGAAATTTATATGGCGAAGATGCTACCAGCATCGAAACAAACGTTTAAAATTTGTTATATTTTAAATAATTTATACTTGTATATGTTAAACCATTATCACGTCGATGAAGTCATGATCATGCGGGTACTTTCAATTAGTAGAGGACAATAGAAAAACAAGAGAACACAATTGCTCGAACGTAATGTGTGGCAGTAGGATCGATTGAAGCCTATTTCATACATAATTTAGCAGGCCAGTAATGGACCAGATCGAGTATGCTTCGATTAATGAGTTTTGTGCGATTCATATTTTTCCGAATTTATCTAAGTATAGTTGAAGAAAACTATGTGGAACTTAAATATTGACTATGTTTTACAGGTTTTCAATATATCATAAAGTAACATGTTTCGTGAAATCACATTTTATCTACTTTTTTTTCGTTTTAAATGAATGACAATGACCTACTCTTCTTCCTAGGGTCTAAACATTATGGAACACGTTTTTAAAGCATTTAATTTAATCGCTGCCTCTCTTAAATTAATACATCGAATGTCAAGGAGTCGTATTATTACGTTTTTAGCAAGGCCATTGACGGATTGTGTAATTCCATCAACAATAGGATGACTGAGCGTAGGTATAGAAAATATTACAAATATTACAATATTTAATGTAGAATACGATTAAATTATATGCACAAGGCTCTAGCTTCGTTAAAGGGGAGAGACCAAGATGGCCGTTGGTGAAAAAAAAGGGTTAAGAGTCTCAGAATTTTCTATATTTCTAATTACAACTTAGAATTATGGTAGTACTAACATATATTTCTTTCATTATCTTTCATTATCTTTCATTCTACCCTATGCTTAGGGGTCCCGAGATAAATATAGTCCTAAACATAGGTACTCTTGTTTATTTTTATTTAACTATTAACTTAACTATTCTTGCCTTTGCTAAAGTTTCTTGTATGTGGACATCCAAATTTCTTTTTTTTTTCATAACTTTCTTATTCTAAGTTGTATCCATTCATACATACACAATGTTTACTTTTAATTTAGAGAGAAATAGAGCCATGTGACAAAAACACATGGCATGAACTTAGTGATAAGGTTCCGTTTTTATCTTTTTGTGTATGGAACCCTAAAATGATGCCGGTAAGAAATATAAACGTGGACAAAGCTTCAAAGTGCAGCTAGTTGCTAAATAAAACTTCCATTCGAACAGTGGAGTGGCAGGCTTCAATATCGGGTTCTGGACGGTTATGACGTCACAGCGCCAGCGGACTGGAAACGCTATCGCAGCTATAAATGTCAAAGCGGGCCGTTTTCATTTTTAACCCACTGGCTGCGATTTTGTGAATTGCGAGGTATACCTCTGTTACCTATTGTCATAGTAATGTCATGGTTGAGCATTATAAGGTTATTAACCGACTACGTCAGATGGAGGGCACTGTTTATCGATTGCATGTATGTATGTATGTTTCTTTGGCACGCTCTACAGCTCAAACGGATTGATGGATTTTGACATACCTATGGGCTGTTGTTGAATTAGTCTTACTATTTCTGGATCTATTTTCTTTCTTTTGAAAAGTTACAGGACCAGTAAACAACTTTTCTTTTATTATTGTTATGGAAATAGCAAACGAGCAAGCAGCCCACCAGATGGTAAGTGGCCCCTGCCGCCCATGGACATCTGTAATCAACCCCAGATAAGATTAAAGTCCCACCTGAGGTCGGTCACATATGTGCTGCTACCCCCGAGGACTAACTTGGAACGCCTCGAATAAGTATGTTCCTAACTTATAACAACAAATAAAGCTCATAGTCCTGTGAACTATTCTGTAGCGATATTTCCATTGGGGTTTCTTTGTTGAAATCCCTTGAAGTACGCAGTAAGTCTCTCAAAGAGGCTTACAAAACTTGCTTGCTAAACGAAACCGGAATTTGTATGAATAACTGATATAGCAAAACGATTTTAATAATACACGAGAGAGTCATTGTTTGCAAGATAATAGGTGAGGAACAAAAGGTACTTATTAAAATAATTTAATTGTATTTCAAGATTTAAGCTCGCTTGTTTGCGTAATTAATATTATTGTTAATAACAGGATTGGTTCGCTTATAGCAATATGTATCACATTTTCCTATTGATCAATACTATATCTGAATTTTCAGCATAATCCTTCAATCAAATATGTACTAGATTCAATGTTGTATACAAATACAGCTCAAAAAATGGCAGGGGCTTTCTATACTACAGTATCTATTACGATATATGATTCTAAAAATCATAAAAGCATTTTAATAAGCCAGTCTTATTACTGTCTGTTAACGATTAGTTTCGAC
>DWPW01000849.1:0-10322 GCA_018252015.1 Astraptes brevicauda | reverse complement strand
TTTAACACGCTTTTATTAGCTTCGGTTGTATGTTTGTATGTATGTAACGGAATCTTTGAGCTCTAATTTTTCCAATTCACTAAAGTCTGATTCATTTGAAACTTTGTACAGTTATCAAGGACTGATAACAATGCAATAATTTGATATATTTTTTTTTAACTTTTTAGTTTGATTATCTCCAAAAGCATATTTTTTTAATTTTTAACTAAACTATATTTTTTTGACATCAACAACTTTTCTGTCATTTATTGAAAAATATAAAGTATATATAATAGTAGTTTATCTTATACAAAATGCTATGAAACAGCCATAAACTAAATCATAATCAAGGTCTAAAATAGGATTAACAAACCCCACCGTAAAGCGAAAACGTAATCTAAACTACGTAATTAACCTAAATTTTAATTAACTTTTGAATCCAATATAAGCATCAAAGGCCGGCGATAAAATGTTTTTAATTAAAGCACTCTAAGACAAGAACTCGGTTACTTTTTATAGACCATTCCGCGTACAAGGAGTTCATTATCGTCATGCAAATATTCACTTAGGAGTAGCGAAAGAAAAATCGACCGACCTAAATACTGGCAATAACGTTCTAAGTTATCTTTATATTTATGGAAACAGTTAAGTGAAGTAAGCAATAGAACTTTTAAAGGTGGTAGAACTCTCTGTGGTTCGACTCCGGCGGAACCACCGCTACACCTATTACTGCCTAATAACAACAGTGTTAAGCGCCGCTGTGTTCTGGTCTGAAGGCTGTGGTAAGGACTAGTTGGATTGCTGCCGATAGGTATCCTTCCCTTACTATTTAAATCAGAATATTCTCATAATAATCCTGTTACAGGACAAGAATAGGCGTCACAAAGTTACCTTTAAGGTAACAAGGCAAAGCTTCCACCAGATTTCTTACACTCTTCCATTGGATAGTAACTATTGTAAACCTTATTGATCATACAGGCCATTTTGACGTCTACAACAACCGTTAAATTTTCAGTCTGTTATGGTATCTGCATTTCACTGGGCTAATTAATAGTACGTTTTCGTTTCTAAGTCTAAGAAGTACCATAATTCTGACTTGATGCCTAAACATAAAGCATGACATTTGCCTTACAGGAAGATGATAATCCCGAATGTCTTTGACGGCGTTTGCACATTCCCTTACAATATTCGTTATGCCCGTAGGAATGCCACTCACCACAGACGAGATCTGGGACGCGATACGAGTGTCATCATACGAGGGGAACTACATCTTCACACCAGCGCCTTCTGAATAATGTTCTGATAAGCTCCTGCCATTCAGATGCCGGTAGTTACTTTACTTTTTTACTTTTTGGAGGTTCTAAGAAACTTCTTTCGTTTTGGATTCTCGGTTGAAAAACACTGACAATTCTCTGAATGACTACAATAGCTATGTTAGGTACTATAAAACTTAATTCATCATAACCTGTATTTAAATACAATTAAAATGGTTTATTTGATTTTAAAGCATATATTTAAAAAAAGAGATTATTATGAAAACATGAGATTGTAGTACTTAAAAGTTCTCAAGCTTTAATAAACTTATCACTGTAAAACACGGCAAGTACTGCTTAGGTAGGTACTATCTACCATATAAGTTGCTATCAACAGAACTCATTGGTAATTATTAACACTTCTGCACACATACAACGATGTTTTACTATAGTAAAATTAAGAGAATTTTGGTTAGAAACAGGAATATTACGGGATATATTGGACGACCTCTAAGCCGCCTGTACTCGAATAGACCGATTGACAGACAAAAGAGAGCAGAAATCGAGCAATCATGAACGCCCCAAAAATTATAACGCGTCGATTCACTCCATAAACTGGCCTATCCAGTACAAGCTGATGTTCATAGCCCGAAGCTGTGCTGAAGACCCCTGTCAATCTTCTTTATCCTCGACTTCCATTCAATTTATTATGATTTGGATACGTAATTCCGAATGATTTCTTAAAGTGTGTTACCTTTAAATATCTTACCCTGTGCTTTATACGACTAATGTATGATATTCTATAATAGGTATTATCTTGTGCCTACTAGACTTTTTAAGCGGCTCCACCCACTTTACCCCCTGGTAGAGAGCTATATCTTAACCTAAGTCATGTATTATCTGTGTGCCTCAAATCATGTAAAGCCAATCAGCACGTTTTGCGTGCAAGAGCAACAAACATCCATTAATATATCCATCCATCCTCACAAACTACAACCTTTACAATATCATAAGTTAAGTACAAGTCTTACAATTAAATTTATTAATGAAAGCCATTTTTGATGAATAAGTGATACTATAGTTAATTATAAAAAATAATGTAGCAATTTAACAGTATTAAAACTTTCGATTGCGCCTAGTTTAAAACGAGACCAAAGTATGTAATTCTCGGAGTATGGTGCAGAATTTAACAAAAACTCGATTCGTGTCTCATTTCAAACTAAAGAAGTTGGATTTTTTCCAAGATTCGCCTATTGAAGCAACGACGATACAGGCTGCAAGATTGAAATAAACGCTCCTTTCTCAAACACATTCCCGCGAATGGAATGGACCTTGGACTACTTCACAGATTTTCTACAATTCCTTGCCTGAAAATCCTAGCACTCGAGTACTTTAATATTAACTTACCTTTCCACTTTACTCTAGTAGGTATATGATCCTTTTTTAACACAAAAGACTCTTGGTATTGTTGTATTATTTTCTTTCCTTGTGTTAAATAAAGTAAGGGCATAAGATTACATGTATACATTACGCTTCTTGGTTCAACTTTGATGATATCACCACACATTCATTTTGTTTTATAAAAGCACTTTCAGGTGCTGTGTTCTGGTTTATGTCTCGAGTAGGACGAACATAGAGCATTCTAACTTTGTCCTCAGGAGCAGAACGGCTTCTGTTAAACCTAAGGTAACACCTGTATTCTATTTGAGATTGATTACTGACGTCCGTAAGTGACAGTAAGTTTCATTTTCAGTTAAATATTTTGTATCGTACCGTAAGTTTAGTAGATCACATAGTCAAGTGCTATTTCTTAATAAGTACAACATTTATTACAGTTAAACTAAATCAGAGCTTAACGCTAACCATTTTTCACATGTCAGAGTAACGAGGCTTTGATAGTTAAAAAGTAATGCACCGAGAAACAGTAACGTCGATGATATAGTACGGATTTGTATTGTCGGGCGAAATATAGGCAGCAAAAACAAGTAGGCTGGTAACAGCTGCTTGTAACGACACGCGAGAAAGCAATATATTGGCACCGAAGACGCCATTTTCTCTAGTTTGTTGTTGGTGTACTACCGAAAGGTATTTGAAGGTCTTTGCACCAGCTACCATTTTCCTAAGAACATGTTATAATTTGTAAATTGACTAACAAAAAAGAAAATCGTGTTATTCTAACGCTTTCTACGCAGATACCTCCATATGAGGATATTTCCTGTATCGTACGCCGCGAACACATACACCCAGACCCAGACTTGAAATCTAATTTAATCTTCGTTCAGATATCTGTTTTGCCGAAGATCGAACCCGGAACCCATAGCGTGTCCAACCGGTATGGTTACCGCTTCGCCAATCGGGTCGTTATGGAAAACATTTTATATTTGTCTAACACTATATAAAGTGTATAAGGGACAAGGTAACAGCTGGATATAATGAGATCACGCGAGAAAGCAATGTATTGGTTATTTGGGTCTGAAAATAGTCAATAGGTACAATTTATAGGTATTACTGGGTTTAGTAAATAATGTTATCACTAATGTAAGTTTTTCCGCTTGTAATATATAGTTATATTATAATTAAAGGTGGTAGAACTGTATGTAATTCGACTCCGGCGGCACCACCGCCACACCTACATATTTCTGCTTAATAACGGCAGTGTTTAGCGCTGCTGTGTTCTGGTCTGAAGGGTGTGGTAAGGCAGACATAATTGTTCGAGAGGTTCCAACTTAGTCCTCAAGGGTAACAACGCATCTGTGGCATGACCTCAGGTAGGACTGGGGTTGATTACAGACGTCCATGGACGGCAGCGGCTACTTACCATCAAGTGGACTGCATACTCGTTGCCTACTTCCATTACATAAAAAAGAAACACTTAACACTTTCCTCAACGCAACTAAACTGATAGTAAAATGAGATGCATAATTATTTCTATACGGTGTAATATTAAAGGTAGAGTGTGAACGCCATGGATATCATAAACATTCCTGATTTAATGAGCAACAGCCGTACACACGGCGCAAGCCGCAAGCCGCGCAATACTACAAAAGTACAAATCGAATTCTGCGGTATTGTTACTGTCAACACAAAGCAAACCACAAAAATATATTCCCCGTAATTGCTGGAATTAACTTTAAAAACCAATATGTTACAATTTCATGCATTAAGTTTGTCTTTTTACAAGATATTGTTTAGTTTCACCTTTCCCGGTGTTTGTTTGTAATCTAATTTTGCTAGCTAAATTTCACCCACTTCCCAGGATCCGATTGAGCTGAAATTTTGCATGTATCTTAATTACGCGTGACAATGCAATCATATAAATTTAGTTTTGTTGTCAATCCAATATGGCCGCTGTAATAAAATGGCGGTACATACTTCAAGCAACCAACCCACTATGGCATCAAAAGAAAGGGCTTAACTAGTAGAATACAGCCTCAAGTCCAAGATGACCGCCAATATAAAATGGCGGATCACGTACTATTTTTTTTCAACCGACCCAATATATGTGTCAAATGAAAGGGAGACGGATTTTAAAAGCTTGTTAATTTTTTTTTTTGTATTTGACTTGTTTTCTTTTAATGAAGTATTTGGAATAGTAATGGAATTTTCCATTGTCACCGCCCGGGCGCCCGTTGCACGGAGTATAAGTACTTAATGATCTCTTCCAAGTTAATTGTTGTTAAACAGTCAGGATTTTTTTATTCCTATAATTTTATTTTATTTACCGCTTTTTAAGATTTTATGTCAATGTATCAATTAAATACCTTATGATATAAGTATATATTTTTGTAATGACTTTTCACTGGCTTTCATTTGGAAATGGACATACAAACCTATATTCTCATATAAAAACATTACCCTCCATCTGCCGCAATAGAGTAAAACGGACAATATTCATTCCAAATTAATACATATTTACTGGAAAGAAGCATCGTATCATACCTGCCTTTCACTAAGTACTTGTTTAATAAATAATTATCTGCTTATATAACCAAAATTTATTGTATAAACAGCCTTATCCTCCTGGCTTTCCTGGCTCTTTATAATTCCGTACCCAAAGGGTCAAAACAGAACCATATTACTAAGACTTTGGCTATGGACTATTGGACTATGGCCGCTATAACAACAAATACTCAAAATAAAAATATTAAAACTTAATATTAAAAGGGGGTCTCCATACAAGAAACCGATATTTTCGACATTTTGCGGTCTATATATGTAACACCTAATTATGAGCATCGAATGAACAGATTTGACTTGTAGCATACTGTGCACTATGACAAATTCAAATTAAAGATTGCCGCTGCTACAATATGGCGGATTACATATATTTTTATGAACCTCTAAATATGGGTATGAAATGAAAGGGCTCGACTTGTAAAATACTGTGCACTATCATAAATGCAAATCCAAGATGGCCGCTGCTACGATATGATGATTTACATATATTTTTCACTAATCCTCTAGTATGGGTATCAAATGAAATGCCTGATCTTTCTCATTCCGATGCTCATGCAATATATGCTGGTACGGTTTCTTCCATGTGCGAGTTCTACTTGCACTTGGCCAATTGGCCAAGGCCAATCGCGCAATAATTACTGATAATCCGTCTTTAAACGCTCACGACATTAGTTTCGGTATATACAATTAGACGCACGCTCCGCCCAATATTAATGTGTGAAATCTATTTAAATGAATATTCGCGTAGCGCGAAGCACAATATAATTATTCTAACGTACAATTAGTGAAACCGACGCCATTACGTTAAGGTACAAGTTAAATTAATGTGGGGTTACAGTCACTAGAAAGTTCCATTATCATTAGAGCAGTCATGTATAGGTACGTCTGCAATCGACATTCCAAATCCACTAATCCAAATTTGGTGAAATGATTTGTTACCCAATAATAGCATTAATGGAATTTTTGTTGCAATCAGACTTCTGAGTTAAATTTAAATTATGACGACTTTTAATCGTAAATGGATTCTAAGTAACTTACTTAACAAATTTTAGTAGACGTAAATCGCACTTCGACGCAATAGAAAATTGAAGTAGTGCCTATTGAGAAAGAAGTTTAAAAAAGTTTATAACTGAATAACGCTAAATGATTTTATACATTTTACTAAATTAATTAAATTGTATATTTAAAAACTGCACATTACTCATGAATTGATAAGGAATGATATTGTTATATCATTTTGAACAGAGAGAAAAATAAAAGGAATATTATTTCGCAAAAGTCGAACAAAACCTTTTATAAATAATGATATTACTATTTTCGGCATTCATGACACAAATCTTAAATGACGTAAATAGAGCAGGCAGATGATACGCTTTAATATTGCTGCAAAATTAAATTAATGTAAAGCCAAATCTTCATACAAAAATGATACTTATGATTTCAGAAATTTCATAATATTAATAACGTAAAATATTTTCACTGACCGAGACGGAAGGCTATAACATGGACGGTTATTTTGGAAGGAAATATTTTTCAATTCAGAAATATGAACAGAAAAATAATCACTAATTTTATAAGCGCTGTTATTTATAAGTAATTGTAAGTACTGGATCTTTAGTAAACAGGAAATGTAAAAATCTAAGAAAAAGTAGGCAATCTTTGATAAGTGCCGCCAGTAATAACAATACTAGTAGTCATTTTAGACGAAACCAAGAACATTTTTATTTTTATTATAGTCAGAAAGGCACGATCATTTAATACAAGGATATAAATAAATCAAGTAATCAACCTAGCAGGATAATAAATAACAAATACTGATTAATAATTCACACCAATTTGGTTCACACTCAAAAATATAGATGTGGCGATTTAAAGAGTACCTAGTAAATCTGATTTTTCTGTTTACAACTAATTCGACATCTTAGTCCTCAGACGTAGCTACGTATTTGTACCAATTTCAGGTAGAATTTTAATTGGATAAATGTCTGTTAAAATCAGCGAACTAAGTGGTCATGGACCAATAAATAAAAAAATACAATCCTTGATTTACAGGCTGCAACAATAGAACAATCTAGAAAATAATCTACTTGCTTAAGATTGCTATAGTTTTACTACTAAGGAACTTCAACTGAACTCCTACAAATGCAAGAGAGTCAAGTGTTTTGGAATTTATTTCCGCATTGGATTTTAGTGTTCTTGTTCTCCTCGCACAAAGAATTATGTTTCAAGTTGTGTTCTTGTGTCGAATTTATGGTGTTAATTTAAATTTTACCGCCAACCCGGACTGAAGAAATACGGAGATAAGCTTACAAAAAGGACATAGTCCAAAAGGTAAATATGTATACCAAAAATATTTTTTGTAATAATAATACTTATTAATCTGAATATTGCTAAAATGTAAACAAATTAAATCTCATATAGATGAACAAGTTGATTAGTCGTCAGCCTTTTGTTATGCCAGTGCTGGATATAATGTTTCGTAAACCATTACGCTGGCCATGTGCATATTTTTATAACCTTTCGGCTATGCAGGTTTTTTACAGAATGTTTTCTTCATCATTAAAGCAAATGATAACTATTTTTAACCGCCGACACACCGCCAAGGGGTGTTACAAGTTTGACGTGTGTATCTGTCTGTGGAGTTGCAGCTCTAAAACGGTTAAACCGATATGAATGCGGATTTTTTTGTTTGAAAGCGTGTCTAATTGAGCGTGTTTATAACTATAATTGAAAAAAATCTGATCAGTCGTTTAATGATTATTAGCTATTTTCTGAGTAAATCAAATCCCAAAATTTTTTTTGTAATTTTGTTCGTAAAATTGATATTTAATACGCTTCCATGGACCAATCGACATGAAATTGGATGTATATGTTAATCAACACCTACCCTGCAATATTGTTTACAATATATGTACATAACTCTGAACTATTTTACAAAAACAATTTGTGGATTATAAATAATGCTATTTTGGCACAGTTTAAAATAAACCACAAATAACTTTAAATGTAAAAGTTTAATTCAATGCATTTACGTATATTATAATATTTCCAGCTGCTCACGAGCAACCTTGTAAAGCAAAATACAGATGAGATATTTAGGGTAAATGACGTTTCATACAACTCATTTGTGGGTCTTTAGCTTTTTATTCTAAGACTTCACATGAAAAGACTTTATATCCCGACTTGGGGTATAAAATTTAATCTTAAACAGCCTTTCAGTTGCAAAAGCTGAGAGCTTTTATGAAAGTTTTTTGTAACTGCGACCTAATTTTTAGTACAAAATGGAATTTAAATTACATCGTTGATGTCATCTCGTGTAATAATCGTAATACCTTTTAGCGTAGAATTTTCATTGTTACCTTCTTTACTAAGAGCTACATAGAAAAAATATATTTTTTACGTTGAGTCGATAGACAATGTTTGCTCGGTGGAATAAAAAATACACGAAGGAAGTATATGTATTTTGAGATGTGTTAGAAGGATTTTCTGCCTCGGAGTATTTGAAATAAATTTAATGATGAATTTACTTATTAAAAAGATACCATTATTCAATGGACTTTTAAACAGTATTCAAAATAACATATATCTAATACTGCTAGGGAGATTTATTAAATGGCTTATTATTGTTCAAATGTGATGAACGTGATTGTTTGTATAGAAATATGTAGCTTGCCAAAATTGCACGGTTACCATCAAGATGTTGGTAACAACAAGAAGTTAGCAGGCAGTAGAAGTTAGTAGTGTTATTCTATTACAAAGGCTCCCACGCATGTATGCTAATTTTATATGTGTTTAATTGTTTGTTTGTTCACAAATTTCTCGAAAAATAAAAGTCATGTCGAGATATCCTTTTTCATTTGAAGCAAGTCTATTTAAACTTGAGGAACAGTCTAAGTTTCCCTCATAAAAATCGGATCAGTAGTATATGAGACATAAGTTTTAAGTGAAAGTAACTATGCACAAAATTACAAATTAGTTAATACGCGTTATGTATCTGTCATTGTAAGTTATAAATATGTACTCATTAATGAATTAGATCTAAGATTCAATATACTTTATTCTGTGTTTTAAGGAGGGCGTAAATGGCTGCGACACAGTTTTAAACTATTGTAGCTCTTTACGATAATCAATCTGTGTATTATGCATATTTGATCAAAAAATCTTTGAAATCTTAAATCTTAGAAAATTTCCTTTTCACTTGACAGGTATTTAAAGACGGTTTATCATTAATACTTTTATAGCTTTAGATACATACTAATTACAAACGAAACAAAGTTACCATTAAAGTGGATACATAAAGCATTTTCATTTTTAGTTCATTCGTAACAATTAATATTCATCGATACAGTCTTCGGTTCACAGCACTTCTGTATTTGAATAATTGGCTGATTTTTATGCAGTCGTATTAATGCAATTGGTATAACAATTTTATTTCATTATTTTCCACTCGAAACGAGCGCGCCATTGCACTGGATTGGATAGTTAGTAGTCCCATCGGCGTAAACTTCGCAAATGCTGATGACATAAAAATATTTTTTAAAGCTTTTTTGTGCTGTACAGTTTAGCTTGATTGTAAATTTGTAGCTACGGGTATGCTGTTGTTTATTATTTTTGTAAAGACTTTATTAAATGGAATCTGAGTAATATGAGAAGATACTAAACAAAGATATCTACGGGCTATTGTAGATATTCCAACTATCGATTCCAAATTTAATGCCTATAATAAGAAAAAATTGAAGGTGATAGAAATCTTTATGGTTCGGCCCCGGCGGCACCACCGCCACTTCTATTTCTGCCTAATAACAGTAGTATTAAGCGCTGCTGTGTTCTGGTTTAAAGAGTGTGGTATGGGAGACATACTCATTCGAGGCATTCCAACTTAGTCCTCAGGAGTAGCAACGTATCTGTGAACTACCTCAGTTTGAACTGTGATCTTATCTGGAGTTGATTACAGATGTCCATGGGCGGCATCGGCGAGTTACCATCAGATGGGCTGCATGCTCGTTTGCTATTTTCATAACATAAAAAATACGATTATAATTAAAGGTGATAGAGTCCATTGCGTTTTGACCCTGGAGTCCACACTTATTTCAACTCAATATCACCAGTATTAACCATTGCAGTATTTTGATC
>DWPW01000848.1:0-10323 GCA_018252015.1 Astraptes brevicauda | reverse complement strand
AAAACTATAAACTCACCCTTTCTTTGTTTCGATGGGCGAAGTTCGCTTGGTTTCCTTGAGCTCAGGCGGCGCTGGGACCTTCGGTGTCTCTTCCTCCTTGAGAACCGCTGTCAAGATCTGTTCAGCGCGCTCTTCATTGTATTCAACGCTCTCTAGGGCTATTGAGATCACCCGTTCCGCTATTATTTTGTATTTATCTTGCAGCTTCTTTTTCACTAAACAAAATTATAATGTTTGATTAAAGGTATATTATTTTCAACAGAAATAAACTTTATTGACTAATTTACAATCTGATATTGAAAATGGTCAAAATATAGAAGTAGGGGTTTATATTACGTTAAATTAATGTAAGGTAACATATTAAAGGTATAACTTACAATCATTTTTTTCTTCTGGAGTTTTCATTATAGTAACCACCTTTTTTGGTGGTTGTGGGGTGTTTTTCTCCGTTTTATCTTTCTTTTTCTGAGTAATTATAGTCTCCTTCTTGGTAAATCCCATGGATATGAGCTCCTCACTGGCTTTTTGCACATTGTTGTCTTTATTTGCCAGAACATCTAGAATCAGTGTCTCTTCGGCCTTTGGAAATATGCTCTTCAGATATCTGGAAATTTTGGTCAACGATATGAAATGTGCAAAAACGGAATATCTTATCATTTAACAATGTCTGTAATAGTATTCTTGTTACAGCGTTTCACTTAATACCTACACAATTCGGATAAGGATAAAGTAATAATTGTCAAGGAATTAATAACATTAACTGGCTATTTTATATAATACCTTGTCACACTCGGATATGGTAATAAAACAAGGATAGGTGAATATGATAGTTTTGTTCCACTTGACTTAAGCATAACTAAATGTAAGTATAGCAATATTACTCACGCACACACACACATATATATTTATGTATATATATACATACACACGACATTCATTGTTACACACATAATGTCTAAGCCAACACTGTCTCAGTAATATTTACCTACCACCTTGTAAGAGACTAGTCCTCACGATACAGGGAATCCTAGTGTGAGGTCTAGAGTCCAATAGTACATGCTAAACTACTATATACTATATGTAAAATCGAATAACTTATAAACTTTTGTTTTAAAATGTATGAAAGTATGTAATAAGATTGTACGTGATAAAATAATGTTACTTGTTTTACATTTGCATGTACCTATGTTATTATTTTTTGATAAATAAATAAATTATTATTATTAAAAAAAAATCGTTTTTACTTTTGCGTGACGACTCGGCCACATAATAATAACTTTATGGTAACAATAATACAGTTATTATGTTATATGTTATGATGATTATAAACAACATTTCATAAAAGCTGGGTACATACTTTCAATGGAAAATAACAACAGTAGCGCGATAAGACGAAGGTCGCAATAACATAACATTGTTGTGGGTACTATATTTGTCTCAGTACACACCACGGCTCCAGAAACGTTTGAGGTCATGTAAACAAGTGAAGTACCGCTATGTAGGGTGGATCAAAAATACAAGGGTTTTCTATAAAGTAAGTACATACTAGGTACATTAGTTTAAAGTGAAATATTACTTTATTTCTTTTTGTGTATGATATGAAAAACTAGACGTGCCCGCGGTTTCATTTGTAATCACAAAAAATGTATAATGTCATACATATTATAACTGAAATTTTATACGTTTAACAACTTTAACGAAATAAGATTAAAAATAAATCTATCACAAACGATAGACATATGAAAAGAAAAAAGATAAAATGGTAAAAAGTAAAACGAGGAAAAGGTAAAAAGATAAAAAGATTGAAAGATACAAACATACAAAGATAAATAAAGTTAAAAGTAGCCTATTTGTTATTTCAGACTATAATCTATTTCTGTTTCATCCAGATCCGTTCAGCCGTTCTGAAGTTTTAAAGTAAGAAACTCCATCCATCCACCTTTACATCCATCCATCCTCACAAACTTTCAGCTTTATAATAGCAGGATATTAGTAGGGTGTGTTTTAGCCACATTTTTACTAGATAATTTCCATTATTACCTTTATTGTCGTTTCAAATATTGTCAATAGTAGTTGTACACTGTAGTAACAAAATAGTCGTAGATTCGTTGTAAATAAAAAATCTTTTAAATAAAAAGTTCTTCTAAATAAAAAGTTTTTTATATATAAATTTATACAAGTGTCCCGTAAGTAGTGTACCACCTTGCACCCCCGTGCACAAAAGCCCACTTACCTTCGGGAGTATGTTCTATTGCTATATCTAAAATATAAAAACACCCGATGTTCACTTTCAGTAATTTATTCGACTTAATTTTCCTTTGTTTATTGACCCAAATTTTGTTAAAGCAACATTTCTATTTTCGTGCATTGAACCTAAACGACCCTTATTTAAGCTCCCTTTTAAGAGGCTTTAGGAAAAATAATGTAATTTACGTAATCTACCGCCTTTTAATATTCTGTTCCCCATTTCGTTTAGTATTATTTAGTATTAGTATTTAGTTTAGTATTTTTCTTTTTAAAATATCAAAGCAACAAAGGAGCACGTAGTTCACGTAAATGTAAGTGCCTGCTGCCCGTTGGACAACAGCCCCTAAAAGTTCTATATGAGATCAGCCATACATGCGATGCTACTCTTGTTACCCATGAGAACAAAGTCGAATGAACCACGCCTGGTTCTACCACCTGTACGTACTACCTCGTGTATGTCATCCTTAATGCATTAATGTTTTGTTTGTGTTCCTTAAACACAAACAATTTTATTAGTTGACGTAAAACCTTGGCTTTATTTGAGGCTATTGTGTACTATTTATATTCCTCATAAAATCTAACGTATTCCAATATGTTTCACGCATAGAACTCGTTTGTATGATAATGCAAACGCAAATACTAGACTTTTGGCCATGATTACGTCAGAGTTATGAACACTAAGCACATTTTATGAAATTTTGCTTCACCATTATTTATCTTAGACAAACATTGTTTTACCATGCCATTTGTTCAACTTATTGACGAAGTATCCTTATAGAATCTTAATGAGTGATTGGAAGGTTTTAAGAATAAAGACAGAAAAGATACACCAATTTTCAAATTGCTTAATCGATTTTATTAAAATTTTGTAAGTGTGAATAATTTTTTCCAGCTTAAACTTAAATCATGCAATATTTTTGGCTGCTGCTAGTGTTGAAGTACTTGAAGCTTTTGAGATCGAAGTTTTTTCATGGCAGGATAAATTATATTCGGGTGGACTCGTAATAATATAAAAATAAGTGATTACAGTTATTTAAAAAAAAAATCACAATGTTTTGTCAAAAAATCATCATCAATCATCAACCTTACGAATTGTTTCAAATAACGATACCTATAGATTGTGTTATTTCTTTTGTAGATACTCCAGAAGAAACTTGCGAGACAAGAGCGAAAGTCTCGCGAGGACTTGAAGGTGGCAGTGCAGGAAATACCCGAAGTGCAAAACGAACCACTGTATGATATGGTAGAAGAAGATGACTTCTACGACTTTGATGAGGATTACTTCGACGATAGACCTAAATTTGAAGAAATAAAAAATAACGATACAATTAAATAACGTTAATTCATGTTTCGTTATTTTGATTGGTATGACTTGATTCAATGATGTTGGTAACCCAAACTGGCAATTATTTTTCGAACATTAAAATATACCGAGACGCAAATTGTAATGGCGGTATTTTGGATTATAATGTTTATTGAATTTTGTTACATTAAAATTTAGTTTTAATAGTAAATGTGCTAGGACATTTGATTGTAAATTAAAGTACCTATGTTGTTAATAAATTGTGATTATTTTACACTGGAATTTGTTTTATTACCCGACTGCGTAATAAAGACTAATGTCCATTACTTTGGCACGCTCTGCAGTCCAAACAGCTGCACCGATTTTCATATATGGGATGGTATTCGGTTTTTGAAGAGGATACATCTTAATCTTGATGGAATTGTCTACTTACGCCTCCAAGGTCTTGACTGTAGTAATGACTTATGCTATACAATTTCTCAAAAATGGCACTTGAGAATTGGGAAGAATAAAGGAAGGCACGATATTTTTTAATTAATGACATGGGTACATATCTAATGAAAATTGGTAATAACTATTAGAAAGTATACCACAGAAAGTATATTATAACGCTTTTATAATGGTATTTGGCGCAATTACTAAAAGCGTTATTAAATAAATTATTATAAAAACAAAACACCGGACTGCTTAACAATTATCTGAAATGGGACGAACAAGTACTTGTTCTGCGTGCCGCAGGCGGTGACAAACGTATTTTTATTAGTTTTTCCTTTAATTTTGTTCGTCCTTTTGTATAATTTCATATAATTGTTGCTAAGCAGTCTGGTTTTTCTACTTATATTAAAGAAAAAAGATTTAAAAATGATTATTATGTCTAAGATAATTTACGCGACGATACGCGTGGCGGTGTGGTCATCTTACCGGTCTGACACGCAGTGAGTCCCAGGTACGATGCTCGGCAAGATGTCTGAATGATGAATTTAAATTCATGTTCTGAGTCTGGGAGCTTGTGAACCTAATCATTCTTATGTGTTATAGGAACTCAAATTTTGTGAAATACCTACAGTTTATGTTTGGTTTTTGGGCTATTAACGAAGGCTACTATGGCTTGAAAAACACGGACTTAGTGAAACCCCTGTCCGAATTTAGTTGCTTGTGGAAGGCGATTTTAATTTTTTTGTTTTAATAATATATAAGCAAGTAAGACAATAATATCCATTACATCATGTAATTTAAATCGAACATAATAATCAACAATAACAAAAATCTTGCAATTTCACATATTTGGCAGAATGTCTCGTGGTTTGTCTGTAGAAGCACCACCCTCGTAATTTTCCTGCAATAAAATAACAGTGTCAAGCGTGCTGTATTCTAGATGGCAGAAATTGGACACTAATTTGGAGACGAGTTTTATTACACTACAAGTATTTGGATTGGATTCATGCACCAGTATTATAAAAAAGTAGATCCTTTTCCTGCGCGCTTACACTTACACTTCCTTCGTACTTACATTATGAATAATTGCATATTATTTAGGTAGGTACCTACTATCTGTGAATAAAGGCTGTAAACAAGGCTCTATGTAATTATGATTTAAAAAAGGTTGAAAAAATTCTCAATGTTCTTTTAACACTGCAGTTGTTAACATTTTGATTCACGCTTCTACAGATATTACATCTGCCTCAAACTTCAAGGTTACGATGCACCTGCAGCCGTGTCACGTCCTCATATATCGCAGGTGCCCGTGTGTTGGCAGCTTGTATGTGCTGTCGGGTCAGTAGGTTATTTCTTTTTCCAGATTTGTCCTATAACATAGTCGAAGAACTCATTAAAATTACGTACAATCCAATGAGCAGGAATGACAACATTTTAATTAAATAATTGAAAAAATATAATGCCTAAATCTAGACATTGCATTTTTTTATTCTTCTGTTTCTTCTTTTACGATGACGAAAAGATTAAAAAGCTGTAATTTTTAATATTTTCGTAATACGTATGTAATTCTTGGAATCGATCGTTTAATATGACACTAATTGAAGCACATACACAAAGGACTTCACAAAATATGATAAATACCCTTGATAAGTAGGTATTAAAAATATAATTATAGGGTTTGAAGTAAATTGAAAATCGATAAGTCAAGGGTCCATATCCATGCGGGCGAAGCCTAGCGGGGACGCAGGCGTAGAATCATAATTCCATATGGATGAATGAGTAAATTCGGTTTTAGATGTGAACTGCAACTGCATAACAGTGATTATTTCGGATAATCGTATTGATGGACTTATAAAGTTTGTATTTGGCGGGTGTAGTAGTAGATAGTATACTCAGACTAGATTTGGTTCTGGGGATATAATATTGTATAGGTACTTTATAAGTTCATACTGTGATAGACATTGTTTTACTAAGAACTGTAATGAAACGCCTAGCAAAGTAAACGATTTCGCGTCCAAATTAACTTTGTATGTATAATATACTTATATATTTTATGTCAATTGCCTGACTAGACGGCAGAGGGTAACCGTTCGATGTAGAGGGCAAGGACCAGTCGGTCTCCTATTTTCAGAAGCTAATTTGAAAAAGGAAATGAATATTTGGTAGGCAGTAAGTAATTTGAATCTAATATGCTAACAGTGAATTTGATATTGATTGTATTAAATTTTAGGTAAATGGTTGTAAATCCATTGTCAATATCTTTAATCTCAAAGGTTTTAGAGGTCTCAGAAAGAAATTACGAGATTGGGCCTAATAAAAACTTAATTGTTCGAAAATCTATTTCTGTAGTTGGAAAGCGAACGAGTTCATTTTGAGAGAATAAAAAAACGCTGCAGGTATTATTACGACATCGGATAGTGTAGTGTCATTTTTAATGAACAAATTATGGGATATAATGATAAATTACATACAAATGCACGGACAAAGCCTGCTTGATAAATATAATTGATAAAGTTGTGCAGAGAAAAAGTAAACACTTCGTAATTACTCCTGAAGACAGTTGCAATGCTTCATGCAAGTATGTGCTACATCAAATCCTTTTAAGGGTCCTAGTGAACAAATGTAGGTACATAGTTACATACATACCTACCATACTTAGTGTTATAAAATACAAATAAACGGCGGGATACTTAAACTTTAAGTCATTTAATAAGATTAATGAGTTAATATTAATGTATTAAGAAACTAAATAGTGGCTAAATTAAAGGAGTAACTTAAGTCGTGGCTGTAATCAATATTTAATTTTAGAATCATAATAAGCATGTTTATCAATACAGCTTTATAATGTGGATATCTACACACTTATCTATCTTTAGTAACAGTAGGTAAGCTAAAAAGATTGAGAAGGGATCAACTTCCGCAAAAGTTCAAAAGGTTTATGAAGAAAGGTCATACAGACACCTACTGTAAATCGCCGAATAATCTCATGACTCATCTTTACTTCATATATCACCTTCACGCTCGTGAGAGTTGATGACTCGGAACTCGGCAGAGATGAATACGTAGTATCAAGATATTGCTAATTGAATCATATTTTAAAAAATGGTATATAGTATTAATCAGTAATTAATTTTGATACCTTTGATAAAAGGATAGAACTTCCAAAAATAAGTAAACTCGTTTATTTTAATTTCTCCTGGCTTTTCCAACAGCCTCAATCTAAAATTTTAAGTCTTAATATCAAAATTGACTGTCAGACTTCCGTTAAAACTCCAACCCTTACTCCCTTCGGAATAGTTTCTAATATTATTTTCGTAGTTACTAAATTTAAAGAACACGCTTTCATCCCTTTCATCCCTTTCTCAAACTTTCATCCCTTATACAGCATTTCTAACAGTGAAATAAGCGATTTATTAATTAAAAAATCTTGCTTAAAATTGACAGATTTTTGCATAAACTTGCACCTTAAATGTGGAGTGTCTTAGGTCCTCAGGTCCTGAGTCGTTTTCATCACAATCACTTTCATTATCATTAGAAATGATTTCTTTATTGTTTCAGTCAGTGGTATGAGTGTTTTAAATAGTGTCTGTAAGAGATAAATTGATAGCGTGATTTTAGGCAGATGTAGAAAATACCTTTTATTTCTTAAACTGGTCCATTTATCAATGCTCCGCCTGATATTTTTTGAAAATTTCAAGGTGCCTTGCTAAGACAATTTATGTGGATCTTTCATGGTAATTTTTTTGGCCATTTAAGACTTTACGTAGCATTACAGCATGAGACGTTATTTTCTAGTTGGGCCTGGATCAACGTTTCAACGTTGGTTTCAACGTTTGTGTTATCTCCAAAAATATGTTAATTAAAGAATTTCGTGACGTAGGATGGTATTTATAACTAAACAAAACATTTATCGCGGTAAATCCTACTTCAATATTGCAAATAAATGTTCAAATTGCGTCTTAAGATCACGAAGCCACAGGTATTTTATGTACCTTTGAAATTTCTAGACTTCTCGACCATTTTTTCTTGTATCGAGTTATCGTAAATTGCCCGGGAATTCTCGCTTCGAGAACTCTCGTCCAGAAACCCTCCCTGGACCCACTTCTGAAAGAAATATCAAGTAGTATATGTTTTACTTAATATTCTGTAACTTATTACTAGGACAGTTATTTGCGTAATTGGAATTGGCAACATCATCATCTATTCCACCACAGGGCACGGATTTCTTCCGACAAGTAGTGAAAATCAGCAGCATACTTCACCATAGTGACGCGACTAGGAGTGGTTGAGGAAAGAACGTGTAAGTGGCCCACCCGTAGCGGATGTTTTCAAACCCTATAAAGTTTCCGACAAAGTTTAAATGACTATTACCCAATGCAAACAACCGGGACCAACTACTTAATGTGCCCTCTGAAGCACGGAAAGTAAATTAATTGGAATGGCGTGTATAAAATATAGAAGTATTTATACTTATATATACACGAATTTTCGTGTAGATGTAGAAACCGAAGTATCCGAAGACATGCACGTCTACATTTTATTGGCATTCCATGGACTTTGGTTTTCAACTCCTGATGGAACAGAAGTTATGGTGAAAATTTAGCACAAGTACACGTACTGCAAGGTTACACATTATTGTAACACATTAATGTTACACATGATATACATATGTATTATGTATATCACCAAAACTTATAACCACTAATAACAGCTGTTCGCTATATCGAAGACTTAGTGGGAGGCGGTATTGTTTTATAGACATTAAATAGTAGTCTTATCATACTCTTCATATGAATATAACATCGCGAGATTTCCAGTACTTTTGCTAATTGTATATAAATTGTGCGTTTACTAAATTTACTCATGAAGCTGGTATGAAATGAAACTCGTTATCGATCGGCTCCAGAGACAAGACCGCCGCAGCTTTTTCAGTCTTTTAACAGTAGTACTACCTATTGTACGTTGTTGTGTTCTAGCTTGAAGGAATTATTAATGGAAACATAAGTGTTTACTAGAATCATTCTTAGTTTCAAGAGTAGCAACGGGTTTGTGGCCAACATAAAGTAGTACCTACTCTAATCTTATTTGAGGTTGATAACAGATGTCCACGAGCGGCAATGGCCATATAGCACCGGGAGTACTTACACAAAAATACTACTAAGTAGCAATTTACTGCTACTACTAAACTTATAGATACGTATATTACACTACTTTTACTGTATAAAAGTAGTTAGGTTGTAGGTATGAAAGTTATTTGTTATCCTTCGGGAGAAATAATTTTTTTCGGGATAAAAGGTAGGTATTCTATGTCTAATGATCGGTTGAGTAATTTAGGCGTGAAGGAGTTACAAATACACTCCCATTCGCATTTATAATAAGTAGTTATAGGGTTTTATAATACTTAAAAGTAAACCCAAGAATTGAGTTAGTACTGTCTGGATTGCGATGTCCTTTGAGTAGGCATTAAAGCAACGTTGCTTCAGTCGAGTTGATCGATTGATTAACTGTGAATACGTTCCCAGTTCCCACATAATGGGCCCCGATGTTATCAGTAAATGAGATGATTAGATCTGAATAAACTAACTTTATGTGAATTAATCATTTTAATGCTTAGTTTGTGTATCCCCTATTATTTGTTCCTTGAATTGAAGTTCCGATTAAACGAAGTGTTTGATTAAATGCATTTATAGATATTTTAATAATGTAAATTGTTTTCAATTAATTTCAATAAAAGTACATATGTAGATAGATATTTTACTTTTTAATTAAGGTCATGTTGATAGTTAACGTACTCATTTGTATTTAATAAACAACTGTAAAAAATTGCTACCTATCGGCCTACCCGTGTTATCGGAGAAACAGACTCAGAGGTACAAATCGGTTGTATTTCATATTGTAAATTATTGTACATGTACACTATATAGTTGGGGTGGTGTTATAATAATAATATTAAATATTAAGTAGGTATTTTATTATTAACTATGGACGTTAGTGATTGAAATTTAAATCTCCAACTTCCTTTGTATATTGATTTTATAATTGCAGCGTATATTCATCGATGTTTAAATCTCCCATTGAAAACATTGTTCGTAGGTACCTACAACGCTATCGATTTCTCGTGCTATACATCACATCGGCGTCGTTGCCAAGTCACGTTCGGGGTGACTGGATGGTACTTATGTACTATAGTTTCGGGCGAGTCAAAAACTGCTAGGATACGTAGCTACTAGGGGTTTTTATGTCGGCCACGGTGTAATAAAGTTAATCCAGGTCCTGTGTAGTGCAATATCGGGCGGGGCGGGAGGAGAGAACCGGCCGGCGGCGCGCGGTGGCAGCAG
>DWPW01000847.1:0-10324 GCA_018252015.1 Astraptes brevicauda | reverse complement strand
CAATCGGCTAAAATATCAAAATAATTGTTAATTAGATTAGTGTACTTACGACCGTAACAATATAATTACATATTTATATGAATAACTCAACATACCTGTGCATTTTAACTCTGTTCTAAGTTCATCGGATGACTTATAACAATCCGGCACACCATCGCATAATTTAGATAACTCATATAATTGTAATATTTGTGTCGATTCGTTTACTTGACAGCCAAAATAGCCGTCTTCTAAATTTAAGAAAAATACTTCTCGTTTTATTCCTAAACCTATTCCATACTGGCTTTGCGTCGCTACCTGTGAATGAATTAACATTGTGTAACATACTTTCTAGAAAAGATGAAAAAATATTCGGATGACTATTGGTTAAGTAATATTGAAAAATAATTTTTAGTCTTTAACCACATTTGAAGAGGATGTCGTGTATCATATATTTGCTCTGGCAACAGAAGATATTATACTGAATGCAGGTGACCACATGATTACGATCAGACATGTACATAGGTAGGCAGATTACATATTGGTTAAACTAGTCACGCATGATCGACGTCGGGGGAACCCCAATAGACTACTGTTACTATAGCATTAAAACAAACATGATTACATACTACATACTAAGGATTTATGCTGTATACATGGTATATACAAATATACACGACTTTATTTAAAAAAAAAAAACTTCAATTAAAAAGTAGGTGAACGGCCAAGAACCAAGCTAGTCATATTTATAGAGCTATAATTGATAAATACACATAACACAAAATTAATGTATCTATTGACTTGTAATAAACTTGTAAAAAAAATTTAGCTCTATCCAAATAAATTTGTTATCCTTCATAAATATCGAGATACACAATTATATATATACTTATTCATAATGTCAATATAAAATACAATAACAATAAAATATTAAAAAGAGCAATTAAAAATAAATAACTATTGAAATGCCATCTTCGGATCATTTTTGAGAATATTGGACGCACGGAAAACTATAATATTTGGCCTAATTAAAGTCTATACAGAGAAGAAACGTAGAGAACTAACATTTGTGTAAATCGTGTATTACAAATTAAACAAAACATTCATTATCTATGTTCATTGGGGTACTATCTACCTAAAATAGAATACATGTCAATACTTATGTCAATAGTCTATATCAAAGGACCATTAAAATATTTATAACCGAGTTAATTCTCCTTTTTAAAATGCTTTTACAAGTTTTTATTAGTATCATCTGTATGTTGCTTGTTTGTTTCTAACCGACTTTATAATTTAAATTTTGCACATTTGTCAAAGACCGGTGAAAATACAACAATTCCAACTAAATAAGTAGGTAAATTATACGTATAAGAGTAATAAAACGGTTCCATTGGTCAACTTTACGTAGGTACATAAAACAATGGTGTTGGCGCGGCAGCAGCTGAAGACTACTATTTATTTAAATACAAATGAACTAGCTTTCACATGTGACTTCAATCACGTTGAACATTGCCTTATAACTATAATGATGGTAACATATTCACGAGACTACTTGTAAGTTTTCTAATTGTAAGTAGATCAGACAGCGTATTTCATTTTTAAAAGAAAGTATTTAAATAATTATAGGAGTTTGTTTCAAAATATTCTGTATAATCGGTAACCAAACATTAAACTATACTTTTAGCGATATATTTAGTACATATTGATTATTGATGAAGTGAAACATAATAATGATCGGATTTTTCGTAACCCCTTAAGCTGTGCGAGTGGTTTATTATTGAAATATAAAAGTGATTACTTACATGTGATGTTGTGACTAATAGCGTCCAAACCACGAGCGGCAAGGTTTCTATGTACATGGTCTCTGAAACAAACATTACATCCCATTAAAATTATATTCATTAAACAAACAACTTTATTATTGGAATTCAGTTCCATAATGTAAGCTTTCGGTAAGGATTTAATGGTACAATCGTTACGTACAGATAAAACGCTATGTCGAGGGACATAACGCTTTATCCGTATTGCAAATTATTTGTTATATAAAAAGAGTATTTAACGACATGATAACCATAGATATGTATTTGGTATGTATATAATTATACGTACTATTTGTGTATTACAAAGGTTTAGTAACGATTTCCTTGTAGCATTTATAAAAAACTGGTATTATATATTTTATTAGAAGCCCAGTTAAAGCGATCTAGAGTTTGAGTGCCGTCTGAAGGAAATCCATTTTTATCTGTTATTGCGGACTGCGGCGAATAAATGGACAACAGATTTCTTTGGCTTCGTAATATGGTTCAATATATCACACTAAAAACTGATTTTAAGCCACGGGCATAGTTGTGTTTCATTATATTGTGTTTTCACAACAAGAATTATCTCGGAAGGCATGTAATTAAGGTTGAAAGTTCAAATAAAAACATTACAAACTACATAGCACGTCCAAATGGTCGGATTATTTGACAAAACATGATATCCGACTGCGAATGTATTTTGGTCTTAGGTTTCGTTTTAAATTTTACCAGAGATAAAGGCGAAGGTTGCTATGAGGTCATTCATATAACTGTGAATGGCGACTTACTCGTATAATAGTCATACAAAATTTTATCTCACACAGACCTTTAACATATTTCAATCCACATTATATTGTCTGCACGTGGTACTCTTTTTATTCGCTGTTCCCCGTTTGACTAATGTGTGGTAAATTTAATAACATATCTCGTTATGTGCAGGGCTGTCAATAGGAAAAAAATGGTGGAATCCGACCCATTAAAATATCAGTTTTTGTTATAAAGGGAGCGAAATGAAAAAATATATATTTTTAATTAATGTTTATGAATAGTTTTTATCATCTTCGGAAACAAAGAAAGGTTTCTACACCTTGACCATCACTTAAGGCCCAGTTCCATTCCTAATCAATGATATAATATTGATATTTTAGTTTATAATCACGTTCTTTTGCTACAAGAAAAAAGTAACAGTAAAAATATAATGCGAATAAAAGTTACAATATTAAAGCTGGTAAAGATAATTGATATATTTTAACTTACACTGAGAGCTAATTCATTTTATTTTGTAAATTTCTTGGAAGTGGTCGTTTTTGTGTTTTTTACAATAAACAGGGTGATCCGCATGTATGAGATACAAGAGACAACTACACAGTTTTCGTATCCAATTATACAATCTTACAGCCCTGGTAATGTATGTACTGCACGACTGTGCGCATAGCTGTACTTGAGTGTCATTGTACCAGTATTACAGATAGCACTTGACACGTAACACGTATTACATTTCATTTCTATTTTTGCTTCAATTCCTGATGATCTAATTTCTTGTTTACAACACAGTATCAGAGGAAACACATTGATCAGAAAATAAAGGTGGAATACATTAAAATGCAGTTATTACAAACGTTTGCTTTAAACTTAATTTCCTAATATATTACGTAGAATATACGAGTGCTTATTTTATAATTAATACTTTTCTTCCAATTACTAAACTCCTGATCCAGCAAAAATGCTTAACTGCGGACCAATAAAAAGAGAACAGTAGGAACAGAGTGACAATTTGAAACCGTGTGTCGTCCGAGCAATAACACTTAACAATAAAATATAGTTATTGAAAAATTACAAAGAGGTAACAGAAAAGTGGAACGGATCGAAACCTAGGAACTATCGCTCTAGACATGTACTGATGTCTATGTTCTTGCAGAAATTTCGAAGCTTATGTACATAAATATGTACCAGATTTCAATCAAAGGGATTTTCATAAAACGGCTCCAATCAATAAGGCAAGCTAAACTCTAATAGAAATCCAGGTCCTATGACAGATATTAATAGGGATCTATAACTATCCTATTCCCTATAATGCCTGCCTTAATATCTATGGGTGTAATAATTTTTAATGTTATAACGTACAAGTATTAATATTTACAGTCAGACTTTGCAGTAGCCTAACGACCTATTAGGTACCTACTTATTGATTACATTATCATTTCAAATGAACATGGATGTACAAATGCTAATATGGTCAATGAATTCTGCAAGGTTCTTTAGATGGATGTCACTTATTGTGTGTAAAATATTTACAGTAACGTATTCCTCTTGAGGCCACGTTAAATGGTTAGATACTTAAATACATAGGTATTTACATTGTGTCCACTTTACCTTGACACGTTAAGATATTCGTGACAAACGACTTATTTTTGCTTCGCACAATAATTGGCCATAAAATATTAATTTCCATTGAGCCTACGCTTTTCCCGTGATGGTGTTTATCGCTTTTTTCTAATCGATTAGTGTAAAAACTGTACAATATTGTTATTTTACTTCACGTAGTAATTGATTTACGGTTATGTCAACTATTTCTGATGGTTGTAATTAACATAAAAAACGCAGGCGACATGAGATGCCTCGCAAATGAGTAATACAATTTATGACTAATTCAATCAATTGAAAAGTTTAAAGACTACCAGCGTTTGAGTATAGAGTATAATAAATAAATAAAATCGTTCATTAGCAAAAACACACTTGGACATGGCCCAAGGGACACGAAATGTAATTATGCCCCGCTGGTACTTTTATTTGCATGCGGCATTTCAAATTTTAAGTAAATTTCAGGTTATTTCATTATGTCAGCGCATTTTTGTGGCCTTATAAGATCGAACTCAATTATTATTAACACAAAACGAATTTTCATTGAGTCTCGTGGCCATCGAGTAGAGCCGAGCTGTCGAGTGTACTTACCAGCATAAAAGGACTTCATTGTATAAGTATAAATATAAAATACGTAACATAAGCACGTATAGGAAACGAGAACTTAAACCAAATTACTATAAAAATCTTATAATAATAGATCCAAGCCATCTCAGAAAATACGAGTAAGCTAATTTATTAATAAAATATGGATGATACCTGTGTAAGAAGCATGAAATTCATTGCTAGTCAACGACTTAACGCCGGCAGTGATCTACGATTACTAACTAAATGTGGATAATACATAGCCATACATTAAGGACTAACGTATCTAATTAAGGTTGAACTTAGCGTAAGTGCCTTAACCATTATTTATAAGTAGAGAAGTACAACGTAATAGAAATTCTGTAATATTTTATATAAATTTATCAAAGAATAGTTGTTGAATCTAAGCATCGCACATTTGTTTTCATATTTCCTCAAAAACTGGACAAACAAACACTGCATACTTATAATTAAAGGACAAAAAAACGTACATATGTCTTTGTATATGCCTTTTAAAAACTTATTAAAATGCAATGAAATACAAACATAGATTTGATGCCTATAAATTTAACGTTCATCCTTATTATCCCTTTACTAGACATGGTTCGACATTGGACTTAACCGATTTATTTCGACACTATCATAAATACTTTTAATAAAAAACTCGTAAGTTGTACTTTCAGAATTTTCTATATCACTTTCTTATAACGTGTCCCGTAAGTACCACGACGAACTTGGGGAGGACATAGGTAAGGGAGGCGACCTTTCAGATAAAAAATAGCCTTAATGAAAGAATTATCGTTTTTTAAATATCGAATTTTTTATTAATCAAAAAATCTGCCCTTTCATGTCTTTTCCTTAACTGCATTTATATGATGATGGTGTATTTTTTCTTCTAAAATACTGTCAGATAGTTGGTCTATCATATTCAAATGCAATGTGGTTAAAAGATTTTAAGGAACCCTGATAAAATAGGGTCTCTTTTGAGATTTATAATTTCAAAATATTTTTTCCTCAACTTTGACTATGTGCGGTGAAAAAAACTGTATTGAAGAGTAACTCTACATTCCAGGAAAAATATGTCTGGTCATAAATGTACCACACTTGATATTTGAAATAGTGAAAAAAAAGTTACAGCTGTTTTAATAAGCAGGAAGCTGCGACACATTCAAACACCATTATTAAGTTTTGTTTAAAATTGCGCTGATTTATTGATCCATGACAAAATTATTTACGTATTGATAAAATATGCTCAATTCGGCGAACTACTAATCTACTCTAATACAAGCTCTACATTTCTTAAGGAAAGACACTTTTAGCGATCTCAAACTTACTTGGGGTAGCTCAGCAGCAGCTTCATTTAATTCATACTGTAACTGTTGTTCGCTGTGATTAAGGCCTTGAATACATTTTATATGTAAGACAGCCTCTGGAGAAGTGATACAATCTTATGTGGTACGACTCCAGCGGTACAATTGACATACTGTTTCTGCCTAATAAAGGCATTGGTACTGTGTTCTGGTTTGAAGGGAGTATAGGTAATTTGGGACTTGGCAAAAATGAAATTATTTCGCGCGTTCATCAAAATAAACAGCATGATATAGCACGGTAATAGATCTTACGTCATTAATATAGTTGCAGGCAGGCATGTGAGTTCGCGTGTACGAATCAAATCGAGCGTAAAATGCGTCCGCGCGTCCGAACGAGCTGCCTTGCGCCATTCACTTTCACGTCCCGCGTAGTTCGCTGCCACGCCGGTTGTACGGAAAGTAGGCTGCAAACAATGCCTCTACACCAGTTTCTCTCTTGAGAAACAAACTCCATTAGGTATTGTATGTGACTGTGTGACTCTTATCAGTCAGCCAGGCCATCCTGTTGCGGAAAAATAAGCTTCAAATTGTTTTACTCGTTTATTACCCGCTTACTTACGACTAAGTGTCCAGTAGCACGCCAATTTGCTGCACCTATTTCAACTTAACTGCATTTAACTTAAAGCTAAAAGTCTTCAGATCCTTTACCTATTGACTAATTCAAGAAGTCTTACTATGTCAATGAAGGACTCTGCCGAGTGTGTCAATAGTTTTTGTACGTGCATCAGGTATAAGTTTCACTTTGGTAATACTGTAAGATAAGATAATGTTCTCGTGCAAAGCATAAAAGACACTTATTTTGGACCACAAACCATTTTGTTGTCATCGTTTTACAATGTTACGTGGTTAATTCTTAATGTTTGTAAATGCTTAACTTAGTAATAGTGTGCGCTTCAAATAAGCTGTGTTTCAACAGAAACAATACAAGATTACTTTATATATTTTATTGTATAAAATATAAGATATAAAAAAAACATTTTTTTAAATATATTTTTAATAAAAAATTTAAAACCAAGCTTGTTATCATTTTAATTATTTTAATATAGATTGCTACGCAAAAAACCGATTGAAAAAAATAATCCCTTTGAGAAATTAAGAATCGAATAGATAATAGAATTTGGCACATTTATATTTTTGTTACATAATTATGATAATCTATTTACGTATAAGAATATTTGTTTTAATAATTATATACTATTACATACTTCATTAACCTTAAAAGTAAATATAAAATTACTATCGAACTACCTACCTACATAAGAACATAAAATATTGATCATCAAGTTTGAACAGCTGTTTAAGATTGATACTTTTTATTCCGCTTTCCAATACCACAATTACTTGTCAAAACTTGTTTAATAATTCAAAGTTCACTTATAGTTCTGCGTACAGTAATATAATTACTATTTTCTAAATACTTTTATACTGCTTAGATATGTTAAGTATTGTTTATTGGCATTAAATTGTCAAAGAAAAAATAATAAAAGTATCCCAATGAAATTTAAGCGAAACATTTCAGACGTGTTCATTTGGACTTTCCATTTTGTATTATTTTTTTGTAGTGACTCAATACCATATTTATTTATAGCTTTGATATGGTCGTGTGATTAGTTTACGTGACTTAGAAGCTATTATATTATATGAACTATGACGTCACGATATAGCAAACAAAGTTAGAAACCTGTTGTTAAAGGGAGTTACACAGTAAATCATATGATTAAATATATGGTATATATATCATATTTTGTTTACATTTCAAGACATTTTTTGTATTCACTTCAAAAACTCGTATACGTCAGAACTTCATATTTAAAGTTTTAATTATTACCTACTCAAATAGTGAATGGAGTAACGACAAAAACTAAATTTGTTGAAGGTCAATCAAACTTGTTAAGAATGATATCTACATTAAACAACCAACAAAACAAAAATAATAAATGCATTTGGCGAATATAAACATTGATTTCTAAAAGTACCATAATTTCTCTTCTTAATAAGCTGAATGTGATCAACAACAGTGCGTGGCCGTGAACGGTGAATGTGCTGGTACGTTGTTTTATATCGACAATTGAGAACAAAATTACATCAGTATTTTCGATAATAATCGATTGAAACGAGTAGCAGCTGGATCGTTGTACGGTACCAGTAGTAACGCTAGCGGGACACAACTGTTTCATAGCGGAATTGCAAGCACAATTGTTGAATCGACACTCCACATAAGGAGTACGGAACAAATTGGAATAAAGTAATGACATTCCATGTAACTGAATGAAACGGGACCTTTATTTACAATGTATGTAGGTTTTATCACTTCCTATTTTTAAATAGCAAGTAATAGCATGGTTTTCAATGCGACCTTCACCGAAGATACTTTGTGAAAGGTTTTCAATTGCTAGAAACGTAAGTTACCTGCGTAAGATATACCATTCTGTTCAAATAATGTACGAGAGTTAGTACACTTACGTTGCTCAACAGTTTCTTTCATATACTATACAACTATAAATATAGGTATCTAGATTCCACTCAGAACGTTTAATTTATTGGACAACGTTAAAGACAATATTTCTCTGAAAGAAATAAACTACATGAGATGGGTGTAATAACAATGGACTCTTAGAGACGGACCTAGATTATCTGTGCTATGGATAAAATTGATTTATTTTTCTTAACTGAAAACCTCTCTTCTTTACAGCTTCTTGCCCTTTAATGCCTTACACTCTAATATACGACGTCACTTTGTAACTTATTGCTCTGTATATCACTTAGTTGCGTGTAACTTACATACTATTCTCTTAATATTTTTGTTATCAAAAGTCATCTCGACCTCATCGACTTCACGGTGACGATTAACACAACTGTGTTCTAGTGGTAAATACTTAGATAAAACTTTCCAAATCTTATCGATAAATAACAAATTACAAAGGTACGTTTATACGTTTTGACAAATACAACAACAATAACAATAACAAATTACAAAGGTACGTTTATACGTTTAGGTAGGTACGTTTATACGTTTTGATTCAAGGGTTTCATAGTGTATTTTCAAAAGAAGGAGCTTTACATGTCACTTATGCGCATACCTACATATATTTAATGCTAACTTAACTAGTAACAAAATTAAATTAAATTGTGACTAGATGATGTTTCAATATAAGGAAATGACTATGTATTTTTTTTGTACCTATAGAACTCACTGATAAATTTCCGTTTCAATGCTCATGAATGACCGGACACTCGATCGTAGCTGATGATGTGCTGTTTTGAAATGTTCCGAAAATGATCACAGTCATTTATATCTGACAAATAAATCTTTTAGTCATAAGGCGATGGTTGACTGCGGCCGGCAAATCGTGCGTGTTCCGATGACGATATCATCTACTAAAGGAGAAAGAGCGGTTCATGTATACCCAAGTTCCGGTGACGGCAACGGACGCCGATGGCCCGTCCGTTCGCGTCCAGAATAATCAAGCAGGCTTCTCAACTGTCTACTAATATTATATATTCAATTACCAGTAATGTACTGAAGATCGTGACTGCCATTAACCGTAGAACCACGAAATACTTTAAAGGTCTTAGGGGCAACGAGGCAAGGAAAAGGTATATAAATGAAATAGATTGTTGTAATAGGTAGCGTATTATTGGCTACGGCGTATATAACTACAAACACTTTCTAAAGTTCTAATCTCCTTTCACACTCATTATTCTTAAGAAAATCACAACAACGATGCTTTCGATTTCGGCAATTCGACAAACCAAAATGATGATATTTCAGATTGTATGAAATATATTTATTTTATATTTAAAATTCATACCTATTTTACTAAACTAAACCTACATAATATATACAAAATAAGTAAAATATTATTATTGATATATACTTCAATTTAAATAACTATGTTATCAAGACTTTATTCGTATTGTTATAGGTATTTGCCAAATTATTTAAAACATTTATAATAGAATAATTGCTTTCATTGTATTTCATTTATAACACTAACGACACAATGCTAATGACAATAAATATCTAACTATTAAGGCTAGTCCAATAAAAAAGTGAGCCTTTTATTATTAATAATAACATTGAATATTATAACTGAGTATGATTTTAAAGGTATACTTTAAAAATCGTGGATAATTTCTGAGCTGAGTAGCAGAGAAATTTGGCAACCTATCATTAGATTACAAGTAACTTTTTATTCTTAAAATATAAAACTGTTAATGAGCATTAGT
>DWPW01000846.1:0-10324 GCA_018252015.1 Astraptes brevicauda | reverse complement strand
ATACAGGTAACGGTAGAAAAAAAACTTTATTTCGCTAACTTTTCTTTAGATTTCATAATTATTTTTATACATATACTTACAAGTATTTTCAATCATGTCTTACTAAAAATGTCCAAGTAAATTATCACTGCCGAATGTCTTTTCTTAAAATTACTTCACTTTGATAAACTGCCACTCTAATTCATACACTCCTACTGATGTTTGGTTTTTCTCATCATAATCCACCCATTCTTTCTCTGTTAAGTCAACATCTTCAAATTTTTTCCCTTAAACAGAAGAAAATATTTGAAGTTTATTTCATATAAGACTAGCTTAGCTCTGCAAGAATAGCTTTAATTTTTTTATGATATATCGTATCAATCTAGCATTTTATCAATATGTCACGTCTTAAGTTTTATTAATTGCATCCCACTTAAGATAATATATAGATTTATTATAATAAATATTGATTTTTTTTTATATACTTTTCTGCAAATTGGTGTATATCTTTTAAAAATCAGTAATAAATCGAGTGATTTAAATTTAACTTTTAATAAATTAATAATAAACAAAACTTAAATTTAAATTGTGTAATTTAAATTCAAATTTTGTATAAGTTAATATGGCACTTAGAAAAAATAATAACTATCGTCCAGAAACAATGGCCCCCGAATTGTTTGACTGGCCATATACTTTATTATACTTTTAACTTTATCCTAGTTAAGCCAATTGTTATTTAAAAAAAATAGACTTGCCACTGCCTTATATGTATAGAGTATGAACACAGTGAGATAAAAAATCATTATACCATCATCTTCAGCCTCTGCTATCCATCCAGACTTAGGTTCAAAGTCAACAGGCTCCACTCCTCGGCAGTCAAATATCACCAAAGTTTTGAATTTGTTAACATCATTGTTTGTGAATACACCTGAAACATTTATAACATAATAATAATTACATAACACTCTCTACACTCGTAGCCCCACAGTAGCATTTTCTCCAATGTTGTGGGTGCCACACATACACAATTACAAAAACACCCAGAACAGAAATCTAAATTCATTTAAATATCTGTCTGGCCAGAGTTGAATCCAGGACTGACAGCGCGTGTTAAATTGAATTGAACATTGGGTACTATTAATATCAGAGAGAGAATGCACATAGACCATAATCAATCATAGATAGATATCCTCTGTAATCACTTTATTCAACTCCATAATTAAAATACAATTTCTTAACAATAATGATTTATAAGTCTAATCTACATCCGGAACTATCTACTTTTAGATCTCTGTTTTTTCAAACAGCATGCATTTTATCCAATGTTATATCAATTGTCGACGACCCATTATTGTCCATTAGGCTATCACCGCTTCTTATTATATTAATATATCAATTATATCGCGTTATATCAATTAATAGATATTAATATAAATATCTACTCTTAAAAGGACTTTATTAGCTACAATTGAACACACATTGTAAACTTTTTTAATTGGTAACTTTTATCATTTGTTGTTATATTTTTCAAATAACAGCAGTTCTAAACTATTGTTATAAGACAGAAGTGTCTGAAGGGTGTGGTAAGGGAGACATACTTATTCGAGGCTTTGCAACTTAGTCCTCAGGTGTAGCAATGCATCTGTGGCCGACCACAGGTGGCACTGTGATCTTATCTGGGGTTGATTACAGATGTCTGTGCCGGCAGTGTCCACTTACCATCAGGAGGACTGCAAGTCCGTTTTGGTACTTCTATATTATAAAAATAAACAGCCTTAACACTAAATTTATAAAGCAAGAATGGGTATGGCGGAAGGGACCCCGCAACGAAACGAATAGCTTCTAGAAGTGTAACGAATATATTTATAATAGGTATACATATTATAATACCAGTCACATTTATTCATATTAGGATAACCGAATATGGCGTATTAGGTTACCCGATATTAGCCAAATATACAGTACGCGTAGTCTCAATATTACATTATATCAGATTGATTATTGCGAAACGAATATATTCTATATTAGGATTATCGAAATATTACCCTAATATAACAACTTATTGACTATAGATGTCCATGGGCGGCAGTGGGCATTTGCCATCAGATGGGCTGCAGGCTTGTTTGCTAATTCCGTAACATAAAAAAAATACTACAGCTCCACCTATGCTTTAGTGGATCGACGCCGGCTGCACCATTGCATTATCTTTCTATACTTAATAAGCGTACAGCAGTGTTAAACATTGTTTAAAAGGTGTGATAAAAGAAACATACTTATCCGAGGCATTCCAACTTAGTCCTTTTAGCAAGTTAGCAACGCATCTAAAACCGACTTCTTCTCGTTTGCTACTTCAACATATAAAAAGAAGTATCGTGTATTACTCCAGCTATTGAAGCAGATTAATACTAGAAAATACGTAGGAGTGACCAACAATGACGATTTCTTTCCAATAACCCTAGCCTCCTAAGACCCACCACAATTCATACCTCTCAGCTCTAACGCCTCGCAACTCATTATCTTGTCCACTTCATTTATAACATAAAACACATTTACTTCAGTCGCATAAAGACGATGTCTGGCTATTAAAGTATTAGGCACAGCAGTCAATTTGTCGCGCTAATTGTCGCAGTTATCGCCAGTCATATCGTCTGACCACATTTGCTACGAAGCGTGATTCACATCACTACACTCCTAAGCTTACAAATGCGAATAAGCTCTCCATATTCCTTCAACCGCCCGGCATCTTAATCGTCTCTGGCGAATATTTTTTAAATATATACCGGTGTGCGTTTGCTTGTCTATAAATACGCACTTGGCCTCTACAAATGTATATATGTAGTATGAAGTATTGTCATTCAGAGGTTTAGGCAATAGGAGTACAGGTCGCCCTCCGAGCAGGTGGACTGATGACCTCAAGAAGACAACGGGAATCCGCGGAATTCAGAAGGCACAGGACAGGTTGGAGTGGCGCCAATTAGAGGAGAATGTCCAGCAGTGGACCTTAAAAAGCTGACGAATGCAAGGATAGATTCGGAGAGGTTGCCCAGCAATTCACCTACAATTATGACACAACCTCCTCGCTTATAGTAAAGCCCTATTATTGTGTGGTCTTCTCCAATTCAGCTTAGTAGTTTCCAACATCCAGCATATCCGCTTGACACCCAAAACAACTCCTCAACTTCTCTAAAATCTCCTCCTAAATTCAAAGAAGTACTGCATTTATACAATTTTACGCTGATAATAACAAGTATATTTTGTTTGTTTTCCTTATGTTGCACTATTGTTCATGTCAATAAACTTTAAAGTCTAATAAATTAACAATTAATAATATTGGGGTTATTAAACTCAAAATGCATACCATACTTTGGTACCGATCTTCAAAATTATATTTTATAGTTTTTCCGGCTATGAAAATATTTAAAATTAATTTTTGTTCTATACAAACTTTAGAGCTAGCCCACTCCAAGGCTGACTTTCCACGATACATGTGCTAAACTAAACAATAAATGTGTATCAACTACACAAATAGGATGGATTGTTTTTGATTGAAAGAAATTTCATAAAAAGTAAAGAAATCCTGGTTGATTTGACACATCAAAAGCTTATCCACATATCTAGTTGAAAGGAAGCCTAACAGTAGTAATTTATTGTTCTTTATTTAAAAAAAATACCGACTTTATACAATTCATTTCGTTCAAAAAATCCAAGACATTTAAGCGATATATCTTAACGTTTCCTCTTCGAAGTCGGTCAAAGATTAGGGTAATAAAGTGCAATGTTTGCTGGAGATAGCTTTATCAAACGTTTGTCCAAGTTGTGTAACGTTATAGGATGAACAATGGTGCCAGGTGACACAGATAACATGGCAACCCGTTCTTACATAATACTTTCGCAGATAAATATGTAAACCTATTTAAATATTTTTGCATGTATAGTACAAACTTTTTAAAGTGACTACCCGCATAGCGCATCAGATAGCATATCACTCTGAATCGTAGTTCCGGATTCAATTTCCGGCTGGGTAGAAATGTAAACAAATAACATTTGGTACGCCCCAAATCGCGTGCCCCTTTTCGTGTGCTTATAAAACCTACGTCATAGATTCCTTCACCGTCAACGAGAGTGGTGAACATCACTTGAAAGAAACGAATCGTCCACCAGATTCGACTCGAATCGATTTAAACTCATAAACTTATATAGCTCACAGGGCTGCGCCTCCCGAAATACTAGTCACACTAGCTATATTGTGCGAGCAGAATTCTTACATCTCTAAGAACAGTTGAAAATTCGAGGGAATCGATTTTATCATGAATAAGATTATAATCGTATATCTTTAAAGTTTTAAGTAAGTAACGATAGGTATAAATAGGTGACTCCACAAAGACATACCACATAAAACCAGATTTAATTCCACCAACATAAAAGGCTGTCAAGTGATTTACGGTAACGCTTCAGCGCCATAAAACCAAAATTATCATGAAATAAAAGCTCACGGAGGGTTTCATTAGCATAGCAATGGTGCCGCGGGGCCAGTATGCAAAACAGACCTCTTAAGGTGGTGACAGGTGGTCTAAGGAACAGATGAACAGATGCCTTGGATAAAGGATGACACCCATGCTCCGTCCTAGAACCGTTTGGGTAGAATTATCTTAGAAAACATTAGAAATTTTCATGCAGATAAAACATCTATTTTTACCACTACAGTACGACGTGGTTTGCTTGTACTTGTGCAATGGATGCCATACACACACACATATATGTCAACAGAATAAGGTACTCCGTGCAAGTATGGAAGACCTGCCACCAACTTGCATAGTGACTAGTAGCTGTTCAGACAAAATTCACTAACTAATTCCCATTTCAATTTAGTCTTCATCTTAAGGGTAATCTATATAATAATCTTGAAGCGAGAACTTCAGTTCCCTATTTTCGAATAGTGCGCGCACGGAGGAGTGTGAGGTTAATCACACCTTAAAGTTCATTCAGAGAAGATTACTAATAGATAATATTTATGTATAATTGTTTTACAAAATATATATTGAATTAAACAAAATAAAACTATAAATTGACAATGTCTATTTGAAGGATTGATAATATCTTAGACGAAGGATGTCTATATTACAAAAAGCGTTATTACTGATAAATGCAGATTAGGAAGTTAAACATTGTTTTCCTTATAATTAATGTTTTCCTAATGCATAGACGAAAAATTAATATAAAATGCAGCAGTGATGCGTAAATGTGGGAGGAGCGGTGACGAATGGGAGGAGGGTGAAGAGAGGACACGTCATTGACGTTGTCAGAGTTGTGATTATTGAAAGCGAAAAGTTTTTTTTTGGATGTCTAATTTTATCATTTTTTTTAATTATGGTCGAATTTCGACCATGTTAACGAGTCCACTAGTTCATAGTATTGGCGCTATATACTTATAAACTTCAGTTATATACCTATAAACTTAACTCATATCAAACGAAAGAAATTTGGTGCATGCAATGCACGTCGTATTCACGCAAATTGTATCGAATACGTTTGCGATGTACCGCGTTCCTATAAGTTTCAATGGGGATAGTCCCCGATGACAGAAGGGCTCGGCAGTCGTCAGATGGGTGGCACCGGCGCTTGGAGTTGTGACTGGTTAAATATTCATTACTCTAGCTCTCCGACCTATAAGGCAAGATCGCAGTTGATTTGGTAGCGCAATAAACTGAGTTCTTACCCTTTGCTTAGTGAAGTTTCTTCAATTGTTTGAAAGCAATAATGCAATATTAATGACGGTATTCCTAATTCATTGCGGTGGTACCAACGCTACCTATCATATTTCTATCTTGTAAAAGTGCTGGTTTAAAGGCCTTGATAAAGCACACTAGGCTATTTATCTTAGGCCTCACCTATGGGTGGCCGCATTTATGGATCATTCCAAATGTCCCGAAAAGTGTTTCCCAAGAAATACAATCTAAAGGTCTACAAAACAAGACTAAACAGTCATGTTCTAGGCAAGCGTACCACATCCTAGGCCTCGTCACTACTTTTCAGGTGAAACTGAAGCTAAACCAAGGTACCATATATCACACGTCAAGAAGCCAAATCAAATCACAAACTCATTTAAGAAATCACTCGTGAGGATTAACCCCCGATCTTGTCCAAAGTTTAATCAAAAGAAACCCCGCAAAGCCGACTCCTTTGTTACAAGTGGAGATTTAGTCATCGTGTTACGCATTCACGAAGTCAATGACTTGGCTCATATTACTTGTAAACAGTTTAAGATGACATGTTTTAAGGAGAATTACCATTAAGGCTAATACGAATTAGTTTTTTTTATTATGGATTAGTGGTTCAATGGACGAATAAGATTACGCGGTGGAAGTACAGAAAATATTTATGTCATACAGTCTGGTAACATGATACTAGTAGAATATTACCCATTTTATTAACTAAATTAATCATAAAAAAGATGTAAGGGTTAATACTAGTGATATACTTTTTTTTGTTGACGAGGGGGAAATCTTTAAAAGGTACACTGAAGCCTTGGGGGTGAATTCAGGTTATGTAAGATTGGGCGTCGCGCTCAGAGAACTCCGATTGCGTTCCTTTGGAGATCCCGGAGTCCTCTTCACAGCGCCGAGTATGACCACCGGGGGGGTTTTAGTGCGGTAAGAATCCCACATAACCCGGCGTCGCTCCTACGGCGACGGGTATCTTTTAAAGGTTACCCCTCATAAAAAAAAAGGTTATGTAAGATTTGTAATCACTAAAACCCCCTCGGTGGCGTTCCCCAGCGCTTGCAGGAGGACCCCGGGATTTCCACTGGAACGCACCGGTGCACTAGTGATATAATTAGGGGTCTATTTGCTGACATATCAGTGCGTATAATAAGAATGTAACTCAGTGCGAATTTGTCTGTTTAAAATTCTTTCCTTACGGTGCTGTACGAATTACCTACGTACTACGTAAACATAATAGTTCTACCGTAGTGGACTAGATGGCGTTATTGTAGGTACAAACATCACTGACTCACGGACAGCTTCTAATACCAAATGGCAGAACAACGATCGCCTGGTCCGCTAGTGTAAAATAAACGTGTAGGTCACAGACGTAGGTTGTATCGCGGCGGCAGGTATATGAAGCTTTTTTAATGAAAATGAAGTATTAAACAAGCTTGTAGTACATCTAATGGTAGGTGTTCAGTGCCGTCTATGTACATTCGTAAATAAATTCACACAGAACAGAGATGCATTGCTACTCCTAAGGACTAAGATGTTCGGGTCATATAAGAGAGCTGAGTGAGTATATGAAAGAGACACGTATATTGTGTTATCATCTCTATACTATTATATATTGAGGACAGGTAGATTGATCAATAATGACGTCTAGCTCTAGTTATTGGCTGCTCGCTATAGATAGTGTTGATTGATTGATCGCTTGTCAAAGTTATGACTCCATGTGTAGTAGGTACTTTTCTGATAAATAGGACCAATTTGAATCGTGATGCATTACATTGTCAGTTGTTCTGAGAGTCCTGTACGTAAACAGCATGCCATGACAATAGCATGAATGCTGTGTTCTGGTTTGAAGGGTGTGGTAAGGGAAACATACTTATTCGAAGCGTTCCAACTTAATCCTTAGTAGGGGTAGCAACGCATCTGCGGCCGACCTCCGTTAGGACTGTGATATTATCTGGGGTTGATTACTGATGTCCAGGGGTGGCAGGGACCACTTACCATCAGATGGGCTTCATGCTCGTTTACTACTCCCATAACTTAAAATAATTAACGCCATGTCAGAATCTCTTACATTTACAGTAGGCATAAAGTAGCAAGAAGTCTACCTAAGAATATATGTAATCAACCTCAGATAAGGTTACATTCTTATCTGCGGTTGGTCACAGATGCATTGTTTCTTCTGAGGACTAAGTTGGTACGCAACACACAAGTATGTCTCATGTAATATTTACGACGCTTTCTAGACGCTTTCTGCACTCATAACCCCACAGTAGGATTACACAGTAGTAGTACAGTAGGATTTTCTCCTGTGTCGTGGGTGCCATGGACACACATAGACGAAGACACAAACACCCAGACCCAGAACGGAAATCTAAAGTCATCATTCAGATATCTGTTTGGCCGGGGATTGAACCCGGGACCCACTGCGTGGCAGGCCGGTGTGGTAACCGATCTATCACGCGGGTCGTCGAGTACTTACGTGTTATTACTAATACTACTTTAGCTTTCAAATCATCTCACAGCATTTTACACTGCCGCTACTTGACAAAACGAGCCGAAGCACGCAAGTGTGGTGTCATTGTATCACAAAACTTTGGCGTAAATGAAAAAATGCACAGTTTTACGCACACACATTTTCTGTTCAAATCAAAGTCGTGGACGATTCTGACACTATCGTAACCATTTAGCCATGCACGGAACTTGTACGGGATTGGGATGCGTTTGCCATTTTACTGCAGATATTGCAGACTTAACACTGTTTTATTAGTTTCGGTTGTACGTATGTTTGTGATGGAAACTTTAAACGTGATTTTGACCGTCTTGGAAATGTAAGATTAGTTTGAAATTTCAATAAAATAAAAAAAAACACAAATAATAGATAAATAATAGGTTTTAAAACAAACAAAAAAGTAAAAAATAATTATTGTAAAGATTGTGTGGAGGTGCTTTTTGATATCATAATTATAAAATCGCCCTACTTATCTGTCTGTCAATAAAATATTAACACCTATTGACGTCATGCACAATATTATTGATATTTACCGACTGTTGTGCAACCATCACCAACAGTCGTGGACATGATGTCGTTCGTGTGCCAGCACCCTTACGTTACGTCAGCATAAGCGCCTCTTTAGCCGCAAGCCGTATCACGTGTCTGATTGATCGCTCTAAAGAGTTTAACATTACACACACTGCTAACCTACTATTTATTTTTACCGCCTGTTCAGCAACCATCACCAACAGTCGTGGACATGAACTGTCGTTCGTGTGCCAGCACCCTTACTTCACGTTACGTCAGCATAAGCGCCTCTTTAGCCGCAAGCCGCGTCACGTATCTGATTGATCGCTCTAACGAGTTTAACATTACACACTGCTATCTGAGTATTTTGTTGCTATATGCCCTATGGTCCAGTGAGAGTCGGCTTAGGAGCACGAACACATAAAGATACGTATTTTATTACACACTAGCTGATCCCCGCGGTTTTACCCGCGCTAAAGAAACAAAAAGGCATACTTTAATATCTGCCTAATAGCAACTCACATTTCCGTCCACAATGGCGGGCGCATGGGCGTGGAGCGCGCGCTATTGCTTTTTTCAAAAATTAAGACCTTCAGCTATCTCCCAGTGAAAGTTCCGTCAGAATCGGTCCAGCCGTTTCGAAGTTTACTTCAACCCAATAGACAGACAGACATTTTTTTTTTAATTGTATTTTGTTATAGGTACCATGTATACTTTCATATGCATTTAGTAAAAAAATGATATTTTGATATTACATACAGACCCTTCAATGTTATTTATTTGTATAGATAATACATAATTAGTAGGTATTATGGAATTTATCCATCTCATCGCCAACATTTATACATACAACGCCCTTACCAGGTAAATATTCCTATGACGCAAACAAGTTGTTTGCGTCGCACTTTCTAATTCAGAGCATTGTTCATTGGTCATTTAGCAATTCCCAACATAGTGGAAACTCTTTACGGTGTCTTCATTCTTTAAAATATTCTACTCTTGTAAACTTAGATAATACAATCTTATATGAAAAGTTACGCTACAATACCTAAGATACTTTGTACAGCAATAAAGAAGCTTCCTTGTGGCTTCTTTGTAAGAGTGCCTATGTATTGTATGTGTTAGAGATTTTCTTGTAGCCCACTTTCATATGTCTAATACCTACTTTTTGATCACTCCTGCAATAGACCAATATGATTGTTAGATAGACTTATTAATTCCTGGGGCCTGTCTTGGGACCCCGGAATCCACATTAAATTCCCGATATATCCGGAGATCTCAAGACCCCTCAGATTAAAATTAAACTCTCGTTACCAGGCCAAATATTTTGGAATCTAAACGAACTTGGCTGTTAATTGACTGGAAGTCACTGAAAAGTTCCAAAATCGACATTCCGGCTCCATCATCATAATCATTTTACCAAGCCGATATATGTACATATTAAACTCATTAACACCAATCATATGAGACCAAACACTAGGGGTTTACTAGTAATCACTAAAGAGTTCTAATATCTCCAACTTGAGTCTATCATCAGATCAGTTTCGAGATGCCAAATTATAGTAGGTATTCTCAACCGAACTACATAATTATATAAATTGAAACA
>DWPW01000845.1:0-10326 GCA_018252015.1 Astraptes brevicauda | reverse complement strand
ATACATTATCGCTGGCGATTAAAGCGTCTACAATTTCCGACGCAGCTACGTCAGGTCGCGATGAAAAAGTGATTTTTAAAGGACTCAGCGCAAAGTGTTTACCCATATAGACGGTTTATCCGCAAAGCTAGTTCAATGATACGTGATGCGACATCATTCACTGTGTATCTATAGGGTGGATGGTTTTCCAAGTTTTAGACCATACATGCCAATGTTTTATTGCTATTCCTTTTTTATAGTATGTACTGCACTAATTTATATATTATGATATTAAGATATGGAACGTATAGATAGTGTAAGTAGTTTATTTTACGGTATAGGTTTAGATTTTGACAATTTTTCGTAGTAAAAATGAAACAAACAAAACATAACATGATAATAAAATCTATAACAAGCAAGAACTACTTCTGAAATACTAAATTGTTTCAAACATTAATAATAAACAATTATTCTTGTGAGCGTTAATTCCGGATATAACTATATTATACATAATATAACATGTTAATAAAGAGAGCAAATATTTGAAACACAAATCTCTATGCTTATACATATATAAAAAGTTCAGTCAATCAGATTAGGTAGGTATTGGTATATATGTAGCTTATGTGGTTCAAAGTGGTTACAATTAACATCCGGGAGGTACCACGTATTCCTACGAAGTGCGGTACAAACGAACTTAGCTAAACGCCACCGGGAATATCCGGGACATTTCAATTTCTTCCTGTTTTCCCACTTTTGTCCGAATTTCCACGCTAAAACATGCCTCCGGGTCGGGCTAACTGGAAATGTCTGCGTATTTTAAGAATAGATAAACATTTCTGCATTTGGCCTGAACAGAAAATTATTATACCGAGAGATATTTTCATCTAGTAATAATTCTTAAGAATATTTTTGTCAGTACAACTGCGGAAAATGTCAGTATTATCACATCGTAACTTCCCTTTGTAAATGAGTAAAGTTCCATTTCTACATTTATCTTTTTACACATTTTTTACATTTCCATGCTTCATTATTTATCTTATATCACGAATCCATTAAAATAATAGTATATGAATGTTTTTTATGAACTCTTTTTCAACAAATCTGGAATAGTGCAGCCAAATCAGTTTTAAGACGTTTTTGCGTTTGTAGTAACTGTGTTTGGACGAGAACAAACCTTCAAAAGGTCCCTGACATCGTGGAAGCAACGCTGGGTTATGTGGGATTGCTACCACACTAAAAACCACTCGGTGGCCATCCTCAGTCTAAAACACACTAGCTAACAAAATAGTTCTGAGTGGCGATACTCAATAAATGCCTATACTCTAGTGGAATAAAGCTGTATTATTTGTGCAAAATAGGTGACTAAAGAACAAATACTATATTATATAATATATGATATACCATATTGACTATATTCCTTCTGGTTACCATATTCACTTACTGCGGTCGCCAAATTATTTAACTATAGCATAAACTCTTCTTTAAGTAGTTCCTACCTGCCTTATTACTTTTAGTTTTACTAATCCTAGAGCCGAAGCGCTGTGGGCAGCATCGCGGAAAAGTACTAACAAAAATTAACACTGATTGTTTTTAATTTCATTCGAATAATAGATCACCTTGAATCGTTAGTCGTACTTAATTTGCATGAAGAATCCCGATTACGCATTGGGCAGGGGGAGGTAGGGGCGAAACGACCCAATGGCATTTCGAATGAATAATTGCGGCGCAGATTTGACGTGAGGTATTTTTATTGCCCCTTGGTATGAGCAATATTCGAATTATTTATCCGTTATAAATATTTACGCAGCCTATACAAAGTGATCTAGGTATTCGGGTATTCGGCAGAAAGGGATTAATGTTCTGCGAAGTTTTCGTTACAAGGAATGCTAATATTTTGAAGATAAAAAAGATTAGTTACTATTTTAATACTAAACATCACAAATAAAGTATTATCATATTTTGGACTGGACGCAATTCAAATTATTGAGTACAATTTTCTTACGACCTTATTACAAAGTTTCTTAGAAAAGGCCCCAAAGTATGAAAAACAACTTTTCTAATCAGTCGCATTAAGGAAAAATACCGTAATGCCTTCTATTTAAGCTAAGTACATCGATCGAAGTGAGTCCTGTTTGCTTTTTGTTGCCTGGTAACAGAAAGGTTTTACTGTTAAACGGCCACACATGAAAGCTCTTGCAATTAAGTAGTAGCAATGATACTGAGTACGTAGTACCTAAGATCATTATGGAGTAATGCGCCTCTTAAATAACGAACCTCTCTTTTGTATTACAATCAGAATGCTTTAAGAAAAGGAGAATGTATGTTATTAAATGAGACAAGTTATTGTTGGTAAGTTATGAGTAAACTTCAAAAGAAACTACATCTTAGAATCCCTGTTTCAAAATATAGAAGTGGCAAACGAGCACGCAATCCACGGATTAGAATGTGGCCCAGTGCGGCCCATAGACATCCGTAATTAACCCTAGGTAGGGTTATGTATTCATATTTGCCACAGATGCGTTGCGCCGCCTGACGGCTAGTTTTTAATACTTCGGATAAGTATGTCTCCCTCATTATGACCAAAATAAAGCAGCGCTTAATACTGCGTTAAACTAAATAGAGGTAAACGTGGTGGCTTCGTAGAAACACAAAAGGTTCTAGCACCTTCAAAATATTTTCCGAAAACCGTCAAAACCGAAAACCGTCATTCATATGTAACATCGGTTTCGCGACATAATAGAATGTTTGCAGAAACGGTACATAAGTATAAAATACGGTAACACGCAGAAAATTACGAAGTCCTACAGAACGTAGGAAATTGAACATATTTCAATAACATTACTTTAAAAGATCGGAAGTATGATTAAAATGACAAAGGTTCGACAGGGACTCGTATCCGACGTGGAGGTGTTCAAGCTATTTTCAACTCTAAACTCGCCAAATTTCACGGCATTCCACGTAACAATCGAATAACAAATACCCTTATAACTTTATTAATGTGTTTGTCTCGCTCTCACGCAAACACACCCATAAATTTAACGATAAAATTGTGTAATGGCTTTTAGTGGTTTCATCACTTAGACCACGTAACTAAAATATAATTATGTGGTTGTCTAAAACGAATTGAGTTTATATGGTTCATTATATAACAGTTATATTTTAATTATGGATGTTGCAAACAAATTGGCTGTGGAATAATTTGAATGCTATTGGCAAAGCATTAACGTGTATAACAAATATCCAACTTAATTGTTGAAGGTGATAGAACTCTTTGTGGTTTGACTCCAGCGGCACCACCGCCACATCTATTTTTGCCTAACAATAGCAGTGTCAAGCGCTGCTGTGAGAACACAGCCTCATACCATACAAACACTTTAAACCAGAAGGTTTCAAGGATGAGGTACGTGAGACATTCTTATCTGAGGCGTTTCTACTTTGTCCTGAAGAGTGTAAATACATCTGTGGTCAACGTCAGGTTGATCTTAATTGGGGTTGATAACAAATGTCAATAGACGTCAGTGGCCATTGACCATCAGATCAAAAAATCAGTCTACATAGACATAAGCTATTTACAATCCGGAAAAAGCTTCTTCCCGAATTTAAAAAGAAACGTACACGCTATTTAAAAGAGATTATATGCAGAATAAAGTAAGCTCCTGCATGGTACTTGCTTTAGGCGACGCAAAATAAATATCAAGTTTACTGTATCGCCTTGAGACTCAAAGCATGGAAACATAATAAACGTCCTCATTTACCCCAAACATCACACAATTTATCTTTGCATTTTCATAAATATTGATATCGATTAACAAAAAGTCACTACAAATCGGCAGGTATACGGAAGAAAATGATCAATTAACCAACATTACAATCGTATTACATCAAACCATGAGATACTGTTTACTATCTTATATTCCGCTTATATATTGCAAATCATTACAAATTGTTCAGTAAGACCGGGCTTCAGTTCCATTGTGCGTAAGTTAATCGTATTTCATTATTGGCAGGAACAACCCCACAATGCTTGAATACGTTCCATTCAGCGCAATACATCCTTTTAGCGTTGATATTTCGTCTCACAAAACAGTCATTCACACATTCATACCTTGATACCGCGGTATTACTACGGGAAACGAAACGTGATTTCAATTTTCCCAACATTTATCATAAGGGGGGCTAGTCGAGGGTGGGAGGGAGCAATTTGAAGCACTTGACGCGGATTTGACGCGAAGTGCTCCTACATTGCTGGTGGCTTACTGAATCACCCGTCATTTGCGTTTGATGAGGCCAAATTCGGGTTATTGAAGATATTTCAAGTGTCTGATTGTTCGGTTGTCCCGTTCTATTTGTGCTTTCCGGTTATCGTTTTTTAAGATCCCTGACATTAATAGTTCAGGATTGATATATGTTTTATATCATTCAAGCATATACTACACTAGTTATAGATCTTTTAAAATAAAATAAATTGTGCCAAATAGTCCAGGTTGTTAAACAAGAAGACTATTCGACTGCACACACTTTTTAAATAAGCACTTTTAATATCAAGTCTTTTGTGATTCGAATCTAATACCGAATCGTATACCACTGTGCTACCCTACTCCCTTTAACGTTTGCGTACATTAAATACCCAAACTTATAATTACAAATAGTAAGGCGTACGCTAAGGATGCTCATACAAAGTTCCGTGATAGAAGTTCTTGCGTGTGAACAATAGCTGAACAATGTGTAACTTCTGTGATTGTTGCAGTGCAAAACTTCCAACTAATGCCCGCAGGTTTATTGATAAATATCCCGCCAGTTCTGAACTCCTATAATACTATAATGAATTTCCACGTGTAAACCAGATCCGCGATATAATTTTCGTACTTACAGTTCGCAGATAGTTAGCGATAGTAAGACGTCCTAAATATTATAACGTCTAATATAGCGTGCTACTGTTATTGGGTAATGATTTCATAAACAGGAAAAATATTTACATTACCCGTCATAAACAATGAATAAAACATTGATATTCAACATTTTCGATTCGTATTCAAATAACAGAGGGTCTATTTTATTACGGATAGACAAGTGGAGACATTTTTGCAATCTCCACTTAAAATACTTTGACTATTTTAGGTTGTAAAATAGTCAAAGTATTTCCCCTTTATGTAATTCAACTAAGGTATGAGTGGCCTGGACTTCCGCGTCATTTATGTATTTACACTAACTCCTTATTATTCAATTGCAAGGCACGGGTCTCCTCTCAGAGAGGAGCTTAGGCCATAGTCTAGCACGCTGGCCAAGCGCGTAGTGCCAAGTGCAGAGACTGCACAGACCTTTAAGAGCCCATTATTAAGAAATCTCAGGTGTGCAGGTTTCCTCGCTTTTCCTTCACGGCTAAAGCCAGTGATAATTCATTATGATACGCTTATAATTTTAAATCATCAAAGGTGCATGCTTGGTCATGGTTTCAATTCACGGACCCGCGGTAGCGGCCGAGTTTCAAACACTATCACTGCTTTATTTATTTACGAAACAAGAATCGCAACTGAGACTCGTGTGATTTATGATAAAGTCCGTAGTTTTCGGTGGTTTGTATTGCAATATTGTCCGCGAAGTTTCACGGCACCGGCTTACCCCATCCCCTAGAAACAATGGTTGACCGCTTGTTTTATTTCGTTTCATCGCGACAATGGCCCGGCTTAGTCGACTGACTCGCCCGGTGTTAATTACCGATTCGTAGCTTATTTTTTTCGTTTCGCTCTGCTCTCATTTAATCATACATGTGGGGAATTTGTATTTTGTCATTTATTTTTTTGTCTGTAGTTTAGGAAAGCCATTTGAATCGATATTTATGCTATCGCCTTTTATTTGAATTTATAGATTCCAGTTGTCGCTCGTTTTTTTTGGATACTTGCATCTATCAGCCATTTGAGAAGTACTCTGTGATACTGGATAAGCCTTCTCTGATGGGGTTTTTTGCTAAAAGTCACCGCGTCTGGCATTCGTGTTGGTGACCGCAGTACGTATAAATGATACGCAGGAAGGCGCTGCTGCCTATCTCTTTAATTTTATCCTAAGTTTGTCTTTATTGTTTTTCTGTTTGTCTGTCTTGAGTTTTGTCTTGAAATTTGTCGATTTTGTTGTTTTGTCTTGTTCCTACGACGAAAAACAGAGGGCGTGGTACTATACAAGACCAACACACGGCACATAGGACACCTATTCGTATATTAATTAATTAAAATATCATATAGCTTTACTCCTCAATGTATCTGTTACTTTTGAAATTCACAGGCCAGCTGTAAAAAATTGAACCATATTGGATTTTTCTCGTTCGCAGCCCGATAGCCATTCTCGATTCCTATCGAATATCCGTTAGTTTTTTTAGATTCTACAAATTCTTTCACTTTTAACTGAGCGTAGCTGAAACCTGAATGGCGAATATTACTTGTCGATTTCAGAAGTGAAATGTGAACAATTGACGTTCCGGGACATACAGTAAAAATGAAATATTTTTAAAAATGTAACTACAAGGCGGTATCGTTTGTTGTGCACGCAGGATTTTCGAGTGCTTATATTTTTGCAAATTTATAATTTGAACTGTTTAAACAACAGGCTTTGCGTGGAGACCAGTCAAAAGTTTACGTCATCCGGTACACCTTTGTTTCTCGTAAAGCTTAAAATACATGAAGCAAAAACAAAGGAAAATAGACATCATTTTATGCTACAAAGGTACGAGTATGTAGCTACAATGAGGCTTTTTTACAATACGTACATTAATATTATAACGGTATAGAGATTATTTCTTTGTTTGAACGCACTAATCTAAGAATATATATAGACTATTATAATTTTGAAACAAATTTTGCTAGCCCTTTAGTTTAAGCAGTTTCTGATAGCACATGTCTTATTCTTCTGAATTAATTCCTTGATTCTCTCTCTGTCCATGGCCAGACTAAATAGTTGTCCGACAGAGACTGATGTTTCTCAGCCACGACTGTTTTCGGCGTCCAGCGCGCCTTTTCCACTCCACCTCGCCCATCATTATGAGTTGAAGCAGATAATACCTATCGTGCACATGGCCGAGATATTTGATCTTACGCTTCTTGGTGGTATGTACCAGCTGGTGGGTCATGAAGACGCGCTAAAGTACGACCTCGTTTCTGATTTTCGGTGGCCAACTGATGCGAAGCATGCGACGATGACACCATATCTCGAATGCCTCCAGACGTCTTCGAGTATATTCTTTTAGTGTCTATACTTCGCAATATCAAAAAATAAAAAAAAAAACGTTGGTCAAGCACCTAGACTTTTCAGAAAAGCTAAGAAAATAATAAAAGTGGTACTTTTTTTATTTTTTTTTTTGGATGCCTATTTTTTAAACCATTTATTGAAATGCTTTGTCATTATATTTAACATCTATTTATTGGGAACATATTAAATTGACAAATAACATATGTTTTACTTTTATAGAACGCCTTCTTTAGTAGTTATTTTTAAAATAAAACACACGGCCACGCTCTGGTAACATAGAAATTTAAATGGCTGAATTTATCATTCATGGTTAAAAAAAGATTTGCCGATAAAATTGGCTGTATTTTACAACAATAAAAACTCCGACACCAATAGCCAGTATAACCAATATAAAGGTATATACTTATAATTAATTAAGGAAATTATAAAGAAACAATATATCTGAAACTTCTATACAAAGTTCCCAAATAGGTTTTAGGGAATCTGCCAATTCGCAATTTCGAGTCTAATGCGGCGGGTTTAATTATGGCATTAACCTCTCTCACTCTTGGAAGATATCAGTGTCCAGTAGTGAGACAATAATATATTGAAGAACCAGATTTTATAGTTCAAGTGCGGCTGCAATACAAACACTCTTTTTTTCCTGACCTTTTCAGGATTGAACAGTAACGCAAATATACTTACTTGAGATATTCTCAGTTCTCGGAGGTAACGACGGGTTTTGACAGCTATTTCCAATACGACATCTGTACTTTTCAGATACTTAACAAAGTATTTAGATGTTGCAGTGTCCACTCAATATATTGACTGCCAAAAACAAACACACAGTACATTGGTGCGGTATAAAAAAAACAACGCAGAACGCAGGCAAGCAGAGTTAGAAACCTTCGCGGCTTATTTATACCGCGATTTTATTTTTACTACATTACATTTCGCTGCGGTGCGCACCGAACGGAAATGTACATAGAATATTTTGGTTTGTTATTAAAGCTAATATCGTAGGAGACAGGGGTCCAGGGGTCACAAACTCGGGAGGGAGAGGGGGTAGACACTTTTATGAGTATTGCACGTGCTCGGTAGCGGAGCAGTGCTGTATTTTTTATATAATTGTATTACACTACGCTCTGTACGTTACACTACAATGGAAATTACTTTTTGAGCCACTTTCGAAACAAGGGAAATCGTATTAAACTAATGGACGTGCTCTGTCGATGTTCGCGTTTGACGAGTCACGTGAAAATGACCAACACTTCTACTCTAATATTATTACTATATGTTATCGAAATTCTGGAAACGGTATTTGATTTTTAACTTTAATATTCCATAATAAAAGATAAGTATCAAATGTACTTACAATCCACCTGACAGTAAGTATTCACTTTCACGCACAGACAACTGTAATCAACCCTAGACCATAATTTTCCTACAACTGAGAACTAAGTAGGAACTCATATTTACCACTCCTTTCAAACAGAACCTAGCAGCGTTGAATAACAACGTTGAACAGCTTATATATAAGTAAGTAACTTATTATATGATGCGAAGTCTAACTTTAACAATACTTAAGACATCGGGTGCTTCCGAACTATTTAACGTTATCTAAAACAAAACTGTTCAAATGTTTAGGGCTAGGGAACATAACTTTGATAGACATCTCTAAACTTTCGGATGTGTGGTGGGAAATTCAGCCGTCTTGAGAATTTCTAACAACAACGCTTGGAGTTAAAACAAAGTTTAATAAATTAAAAGTAATGAAGATACATTCTGCTTTGTTCCATTAAGTATAAAATATGTATAGAAAGTTTGCCACGCAGAACATATGAGTTTTTAGATTGATTTACCATTAAAAATAAATCGTGAATGGGAACAATCTATTCGGAGAAACATTGCATGTTACTGCTCCCTATAATTGTACCGTTTTCTGTCATGTGTACTTTTCATCTATAGTATTATGGTGTCTTATTAAAGTATAACTTACCGTCTTCCCATAAATGTCGTGAAAGTATACTAAGGGATAAAATTCTCGTTCAGGTCAGCATCGGTGTAGTAAGGGAGATATACTTATTCAAGGCGTTCCAACTTAGACCTCAGGGGTAGCAACGCATCTGTGGCCGACCTCAAGTGGGACTGTGATCTTATCTGGGGTTGATCACAGGTGTCCATGGGCGGCAGTGACCACTTACCACCAAGTAGGCTGCATGCTCGTTTGCCATTTTCGTAACATAAAAAAAAATGTCCTGTGTAAGCTCAACATCCACTTCTATCATCACTCATGCTAAGCGCGGTGGTAAAAAATTTCTCACATGAAACCTCAGACCTATGTCCAGCCACTGCTGGCACCCTTAAAAGGCTGATTAATGGATAACTTTAATCATCATAATTTCACTTAATCAATCATCTTAAAACTCTATACCTTAAATCTTAAAACTATATCTTTGCTTTTACCTATATTTTTACCTACAGTTAATATTCCTAATCGGACTCTCAGTTTCCTAACTGCTACGTGTAGTGGCTACCTATAAGTGAATAGGTAGTTTTTAACTTGTCCATCAGATTGGCAAACTTATAGGTTAGTCAAATATGGTACGTCATTTGAAGAGTTCTTCATTTGGTAGTGAAATGATAGAACTATTCTTGGTTGGGGGCTAAACAGTATCATCTCTTTATCCTTCAAATCAGCAATGTTAACGAGTACGATTTAAATAATTTAAAGTATTAATTCTTATCTACGAGACCTCCAAATAGTCTCAAAATTTTAAAAAGTTCTGATGTTAAAAACAATATATTTATCTTTGTTTTGATCTGATGGTTGTGGTAAGGGAGACATACTTATAAGAGGCGTTCCGACTTAATCTTCAGGGATAGCAACGCATCCATGGCCAACCTCAGATCTAATTTGGGTTTGGTTACAGATGTCCTTGGATAGCAATGGCCACTAACCATTAGGTGGGCTGCATGCTAGTTTGCTACTTCCATAACATAAAAAAATTATTACACATGACAATGACCGCTTACTATCAAGTGGGTGGGCAAGCAGTGATAGCCTAATGGTTGAAACTTGACCTCTCAATCGGGAGGTCCGGGGTTCAAATCCCAGGCACGCACCTC
>DWPW01000844.1:0-10327 GCA_018252015.1 Astraptes brevicauda | reverse complement strand
ATTGAACGTGGCAGACGCGTGCCGTGACAGACAAATAGTATTGTGCTATTGGACCTGCCGTAGCACCTCCGCCCAGACACTGATACACGGACCAGGCCCAGAAACGTATCAAAATATTGAAGAAAAAAAATATTATTTTTTTAGGAATGGCACATCGACAGACATTTAACATACCAAACGTTAAATCTCTGTAGATGTAAGTGAAATCGTTTTTTATTGTTATAAAGTAGCAAACGAGCATGAAACCCACCTGATGGTAAATTATCACTGCCGCCCATACACATCTGTAATCAACTCCTAGATAAGATCACAGTCGTACCTGAACTCGGCCACAGTATTTTTACGCTTGAGGACTAAGTTGAAACGCCTCGAATAAGTTTGTCTCCTTTACCATACCCTTCAGACCAGAACATAGCAGCGTTATAAGGCAGAAATAGGTGTGGGTGGTGCTGTCGGAGTTGAACCACAAAGGGTTCTACTACCTTCAAACTTTAAATATAAACTCAAATTGTCACTTTATAATTGTAAATGCCATAGATTTTTTTATATATTTACTTTGAATTTCCTAGTTACAATTGTTATCATCTAAGGAGCCAAGTATCTCTTCATCATATTACTGTAACGAATGATAAAGTTAGTATAAAAATTGGTAGATAATAATAATAAAAATAACACTTGTACCTTTTAATCCCAATATTGGGATACCCTGTTTCGTAAGTATTACAGAAATAAACACACAGACCCAGAAAAAATCATGTAATCAAAAAATATAGTCTAATCGAATTCAAATCGATGCGATTAAATCAAAGTGATGGTACGCAGCATGTTTTTAATTAAAAATAACGAATCCAGCAAAATTTATCCTGAATCGATGTAATCGAAGCCTGAATAAATGGAGAAAAATAGGCGATAAGGGGGATACAAGCTATTTAAGTGCTATTTAATGTTAGCCAGGATGATCGATGAATGCAGAGAATTAATTAATGAATGTTATAAAAGTCGGTTAAAAACAACAGAAAGATAAGGAGGGTTTCTAAGGTAACACCATCTAAATAAACGATATAGGTATCTACTCAATTTGACTTTCTTGCTATATGTTCAATATTATCATTAGTAAATATGTCATCCAGAGCTGCTAAAAAAAGGGCTGGCCACGATGATTCAGAATATAAAAATAACGGTTTAAAAAAAACATAAATTAATACAATGACTCATGTACTATTTCCATTCTTTTATCACCGCCTAGTGCAGGTCAAAAGTTCAAGCGCAGTTATAATAATTCTTTTACTTTTTAACAGTTTCTGCTCGAATACGTATATTTTAATAATTTAGTGAAACAGTAAATGATGTCACGGTCGGGCTGACTCACATGCTATTTAAATAAATTATTAACCAGATTTTACAATAAAATCGCTTATCTATACGTTAAAATAGTCGTATGGATTCAAATGATATGACACTATTTAGTTTATTATACAGACATAATATATAATAAAGTTGCGGGTGTGGCTTTGTTGTTAGTTAGTGAAGCAAATTTGATTATATTTGCCGTAATTTATAAGCCTAAGCTAGAGTTTCTGTCATAGTAATTCTTCTGATGACTCGTCCTTTCTATATATAGCTTTCATCAATGGTGGCAAAGTAATTTATAAGAAGGTAAAGGGGCAGTTAAATAACCATTATGGCAATTTATGGATATTAGTACGATCTATTTATTCAAGACATAGTTTTTTAAACATACTTCAATATATTATTGTTTGATGCTTTTGCAGAATTGTTTTCGTTCGTATTTTGGCGTGAAGCAATGGTAATATTGTTTTGTGTAGTGATTCACTTTTAAGTGTATTTTCCAGTGTAGTGTCTATTATCTAGTGCAGAGCCATCTATACTTCAATCCGTGAATAATAGAAACTTAATAGTTAAGGTTACACCTAGCACCCAATGATTTAGTTTAAGGACAATGGCTCTGAAAAAGGGGTTATTTAAATTAATTTGAGTTTACTCTTAACGATTTTTCTTTTAATGTCAGCTATTACTACACAAATCCCGTAAGTAAGCCGGTCAGTTAAAACTATTAGGAATTATTAACAGAACGATGGCTAAATAAAATCGTTGAAAAACTGATAAAGATATTGGTTAGATTATACATAAAGAGAGATAAACTTGAAAATAACGAGAGATGGGGTAAATAAATATATGTATGTATAATTATACTAAAAGTTATATAATTAATTTTAATAAATTTTAAAAAATACCTTAAACTCAATCAAGAAAGTATATTTTATTTATGATATACATATGGTCTTTTTATAACAATTCGTAAGGTTTATTGATAAGTTATATACAACTTACGCAAAGACAATACTTTACCTTTCATCGTATACATTTTTAACAAATATTAATATTTAATAGATAACTTCATTGATATTTGATTTTGATTTGCAAGACTGCCATTTGCCTAATATATATACCTATTTAGTAAAATATTGGACAATACGAATATTTTAAATGTTATGTCTTTATTAATAGTTCGATGAAACTCGCAAATACTTAATTTTGTATCTTGAATATTTTGTGATATATCAAAGTGATTAACAACTATCCATTACCGTAGACCACCCACTGATAATAAGATAGTTACAATATTTATTGGAAGAGCTCAATGTTTGCCAAAGCCATTGTCTGTGTATTCGTAAAAAACAAACTATCCAGTAAAACATTGACAGAATTAAGGAAACGCACTATGAATAGATAACGAGATTTATAAAAACGTAGGTACATAAGACGTATTGATTGAGTAAGATAAATAGATGCCAGCTTTTTGCCAAATGCAAAAAAATCAAATAAATTTTAGCATAGTTTTTTGACGAGTTGCTATTTGTACAGAGATGTCGGAAACGTTCGTAGATTTTGTAAGTTCGAACAATTATTAATTAGAAGCCGCTTTATTGGCTCGTTACGGATAAAGATCTCCGATATATGTCGAGTGACAGATTTATTGCTCGCACAAGGTGATGTTCTGTCGAGTCTTCCTGATAAAGGTAATATGCGCTTCGTGACGAATCAAACGAACTTTATACACGCATTGTTATACTGTAAATCTAGACAGGTGACTTGGAAGCTCACGGAAAATTACTTGAGACGGTAAGTTTTTATGATAACAAAGGGTATCGTTCATCTAAAGCCATTTATATAAGTTATAATATGTATTTTACATTGCTCAGTAATATTTGTTCCCGTTGATGAGTACTGAGAACAAATATTTTGTATCAATTTATTGTAGCAACAAACACGACTAGCACTCACGTTTAATCGAGCTTTTCGATACGTTGCTATTTCCTGACGTAAGTTTATAATAAGTAATGTATTTAATAATAATCATTATAGTATTATACTTCATTGTACCCAAAAATAAATAAAAGAACTTAATGACAATTGTAATACAGGAAATAGTCGTTATTCATAATATAAGAAGTAAAAGGATCATACCCAATCAGGGGTAACTAACATCCATTTACACATATAATCAACAAGAAATTGGTGTCCGACCTAAGATCAGCCACTGATTCGTTGCTACCCTGAGGACTAGTTAAAAACGTTTTGTATCTTGTATAAGAATCTCCTTTCATAAACTGTTAAAACCAGCACACTATACATACATTATACGAGGCTTTCCAACTTAGTCTTCCGAAGTAGCAACGCATCTGTGGCCGCCTTTAGGCAGGACTGTGATCTAGGGTGGCTGAAGCCACTTACCATTAGGTGGGCTATATGCTCGTTTGCTACTTTCATAATAAAAAAAGAACACTTCTATTATGAGGCACTGTTATGGTAAGGCAGATAGATACAGGTGTCTTCAAAATCGAAATATAAAATTCTCTACCATCTTTAAAATATACATAAATAAATATTCATTCATCATTCATATCATTAAAAAAATATACAAGCACATATGTTACAGAAGTTTCGGTACCTAAATTGCGTTAAGATAAATAAAGCAAACAACTCACCTCGTACACAGTTCCGTCACGAGTAAAAGTTATTTATAATTACGTTTAAAAGAAAATAAATAACTATAGAGAGTTAAAGTGCAGTACAAAGTCCCGGATTCAAAGGCGGCCGCTTCACAATTGATCTTGTATTTCGTTTTATAATCGATGTGTCGCATAATTCATGTTCGGGAGGATTGAAGATATACGACTCTACTAGATTTTACATTTTTATAATTAAATGGGTACTATTCATCATATAGTATTGCAGTGAATATTTCCTATATACACGTAATTGTGCTGCTGTTGAATCATACTAAAACGTGTTTAATATCCCGTGGGGCAAATTTCTGAAGAATAGTCAGATTTTTACGTTTCTAAAACAAATTTAACTTTCGTTTACTTTTTATATTCATCTTAAACATACTTAAACTTGGATAAATAGCCATTATTATCGCTTCGATATAACTACTACCTAGAATATTGATTAATATTTGATTTATTTCTAACAAATCTGTACAATTTTTACTCTGCGCAAGAAGGTGAGGTAGCCTCTCTTTGTAAGTGTCTGTGTGAAAGGTCAGGGCAGCCCAAACTATACAGTAATTAAAGGTTATTTTTGGCGATAACCATCAGTAAAACAGTTACCTACGTGCGCAAAATAAAAAGCCGATGGTACCACTTCACTGAACCTTGGTATGAAGGACCCGTGAGCGCACAAAAACACCCATACGTAAGCTACTTTAGCACACTACACAAACCTCAATTGGAAATTATATTTACCTCTAAAGTTTGAACATAAACATACTTATGCTAATCTTGTTCTTTTAAAGTTGTGTCATTTTTTATTTTAGTCATATAATGTACTACGTACGACATCTTCTATGGTGAGTCAGCGGTTAAATCTAAAAAATGTAAAATAATTTTACAAAGTACTTTAAGTAAAAAATAATATAACCGCAAAGTGCGTTTCACTTGAACATAATTAAGGGTCTCGTAGTCGAGTTGAATATATATATATTTTTGGCAATTAAACTCAAAATTGCGTGTAATCAAAAACAATTAAAAAACATCGCAAACTATGTTTAAGTGTTGTTATGTTACAAATGTAAATAAAAAAAATGATTTATTATTTATTTGATTTAAGATTTTTCCATTGAATCTTAGAAAACCTATTCTAAGAATGTGCATAGCACTTCATCTTTATTCTGTCACTAGCTGTGCCCGCGGCTGCGATCGCGTGAAAACCATATATATAGACCTAAACCTTCCTTAAAATCTTTTAGTTAAGTCCGTGCAATAATCCGTTCAGTACAGTTTGAGAAAATCGATAACATACAGACAGACAGCTTTTGGGTGAATTTGTTTTATAATATGTATAGATTAATTACATAGTAGGCATGGAAAGTCTTTCGTATATTTACTTTTAGTAATTTCATAATGATTTACATAGTAAAGGACAAAGCTATCTTCCAATTATTATCAAGACGGTGCTTATGGTCCCTTAGTGAAATCGCTGTTACATACGGACAGCGTGATGATTTGGACATATATTTCTTTGTAAGTTCTCTAAATTGTAATTTTATGGTAAGTAAAGTATTGTAAGTTCTGCCTCGTAAAAGGCGATTGAAAGGGGGTTTCTGGGGTTGCGGGCGGTTAGAGTGAGAGCTCGAACCGCCCGGAGAGCAACGCCGAGAAGACGGCGGCATGTGTGGCTGTATGTCGTCGTATACACCGGAAGATGCAAGGGGACAGTTACACGTCTCCCAAGAGATGAGCACGTGAGGGGCAAGACGCTAGGGGACACCGGTACGTTCCACTGGAGATCCCGATGTCTTCCTGCAAGCGCTGAGAAAGGCCACCGAGGGGGTTTTAGTGGCTTTAAGGCTTCAGTGTACCATTTGAAGGTTCCCTCCCCCCCCCCCCTCCCCATCAACAAAAAAGGTATTAATTGGAATATCTTGTGAATAATTTGATAATCATCTATATGCATACTTTGTTTGAAATTTAAATTCTATTCTCGTCTTCCTTCAGTAGTTTTCGGTTCTGACTTCATCGGCAAGAGGCCTTACACTACTTCAATTTATTCCCTGTGTTTTGAGGTAAATATTAGGTTATGTCCCTATAAATTCTGATTTTATGTGCATATCAAATATTATCTCCCAAAACAGATCTTTTTCTAGTCGTTCGCTTGTTGCTAAACATCGTGATGTGCTACAGATGTCTCTCTTTTCCTTCCTTTGCAGAAGGTACATGGCGGTGAACTTTTTACCATCTTCAGATCTTTCACTACTGAGAACATACTCTGGAAAGATGCCTAGGTATGCGTAGCATTCAATACCAGCACTACATTTCGCAAGTTTTCTATTTTTTTAATTTTTAATTATAGTTTGAAAGTAGCAAACAAGCATGCAGTTCAACAGATGGTAAGTGGCCACTGCCGCCCAAGGACATATGTAATAAACCCCAGACAAGACCGAAGTCCTACCTAAGGTTGACCACAGATGCGTTGCTGCCCCTGCGGACTAAGTCAGAATGCCTCGGACAAGTCTATCTAGTGCTTTCAGGGTTCAGGACAAAATTATCGGCATGACTAGTGTTCGTACTGTGGACATTTAAAGTACATTCCGATCTTTCCATATTTTGTCAAGTTGGGTCATTGCTGACTTCTTAATGACTGCCATGCCAATTCTTAGTCTGATTTCTGCTTCCGAGCCACATATTTTTGAATAGTATTTAGATATGCCAATCCGTTCGTCCGTCGTTGTACTGCAATTGTTGCTATTATTCATTATCGTAGTGGCTTCCCTTTGCCTTGTACGTTAGTTGACTAGAGGCTTTTTAATTCCTCTAGGATCCCATATCCTCTCATGACAGATAACTCCAGTCAAGGTTCGGGTTAACTATATTCGCCTGCCGCTGCTCTTCTGTGTCAAGTAGATCACCACCACCAATACACACACAACACATGCAGGGTTATTAAAGGTATTTCTCGCGGACGCGAATGATACCATCCTCCAAAACAGATACACATATGTTATTTTTAAAATAAGCTCACGCACGTTTCTTTACATTTTTTAAATTTATCATATGGTTTTGGATGATATTTAGAAGAAAATATGCTGTTATTATTACTCCAATTAATTGATCAGTTGTTGATTGAATGGACTCGGAAGACAAGGGTTCTGCGATGGATCGATCAATAAATTGTTTATCCAAAAGCCGACTTCTCGAGTCAAGGTAACGGTGCGCGAGATCTTGAACGAGTAACGAGAACGGCTGATCGATACCGAAATAAATTCTCCAATGTAAACGACACCACAAAGCACAACAAACGATTAATTTACGCAGTTTTCACTGAATCATCGCCTTTTCTTCCTGATTCCAGTATAAAACAGAAATCGATTTTTTATGAAAAAGCCATGGTTATACAGTTTCTTGTATGGCTTCTTCTCCAATAAAAATACCTATACCTTCACTTTGGTGATGGTATACTAACATTTAAAAATAATTATTCTGTGAGGAGTCCCCTGTGTGATATTAAATTTTACGTATATGCTATACCAAAATTGTAAACCACTTTATATGTAAAATGTTAACGATGATAGAACACCTCGCTGTCTGTTCACTCTATAATAATTGTAATTCCTTGTCTTGCTACTTAGACAATAAGCTTAGACTTTTCACTCCTATATTTGTATCTACTGTACCTACTTATTGTAATTGTTGTTTAAATGATGCAAATTCTGTTCTGTTTCTCTGTACGCCTAAAATTATTTAATCATCTACTTCATTCTCAGTAAGCGAATTGTGAATTCTTAAGGAGATGTAATAAAGATCTTAAACCATAAACCATATATTTGTATACTTAAACACAATAATTTCAGCATTGCTGTTCATTGGACTTCAGTAACCAGCAGAAATATTTAAATGACAGTGTGCCATTTCCACCATCGTAAGATGTATAGTATGATCACGATCTTTCCTTATAAATAAAGTATTGACATACATTTTTTTATTTTTTTCTAATGAAGTAGCTAACGAGCATGTATCACGCCTGATGGTCGGTGCCACTGCCGGCCATGAATATCTGTAATCGACCCCAGATAAGACCACAATCCTTCCTGAGGTCGGCAACAGATGCGTTGCTATCCCTGAGGACTAAGTTGGAATGCCTCGGATAAGCACAAAGGCTTCTACCACCTTTATATGATAGTAAGTTACATATGTATTGCAAGGTGTTGCCTTCAAACGTGCAACCTATATCCTATAACTATTATAAATGTGAACGTGAGTTTGTTTGTAACACCTCAACGCCTTCTTTACACGACCAACCATTATTAAATTTTACAATATACACATCGATAAACCAGGGATCCAAAAAATGTCATTTAAAATACCTTTTGTCCCGAAAATATATTTTAATCCCGAAGAATAGAAAAATAACTCTATAACTACAACCAACCTAATTTTATATGGTACACATACAAACGCAAGCAAAGCTGAGGATGAACAGGATTACTGTAATGTAAAGGTTTAACCCGAATTAATTTCTTTACCAGCAATAATTGCCTGATGGTTGAACCTCGACCTCTCAACAGGGGTCCGAGGTTCAAATTTAGGCACACAGGCAATGCAGATTTAAAAAAATAATGATCGTATTAGAAAGTAGTTGTCACTTGCTTTAACGGTGACGGAAACGTCGTGAGTAAATCTGCATCACCGTCATAGAGTTCTTAAAACAAAATAGTGCGAGTAAAACTTGCACGTGGAGGGTTCCGTACCATCAAATGTTGCATGTGTATCAGCATGAGCAGGATCGGGTATTTCATTTGATACCTATATTAAAGGGTCTATAAAAATATATGTGATCCGCCATATTTTAGCATCTTGGATTTGAATTTGTCATAGTGAACAGTATGCTATAAGTCAAGCCTTTTCATTTGATACCCATATTTAAAAGTTTATAAAAAAATATATGTAATCGGAAATATTGCAGGAGTGGCCATTTTGAATTTGTCCTAGTGCACAGTATACTAAGAGTCAAGTCCTTCCATTAGATACCTATATTTACTTCAAAATGTTGAAAAATATTGGTTTCGCGTATGGAGCCTCCCTTGTGCTATGAACTTTTTTTAATTTTTAGTATTTGTTGTTATAGCGGCCATAGAAATACACATTTTGTAAAAAAAACAAGTGTTTACCTATCACGGTTCAATAGATAAACCGTAAAATGTCGAAAATTACTCGTTTCGTGTATGGGAACTCCCTTATATTATTAACTTTTTTTTAGTATTTGTTGTTATAGCAGCCATAGAAATACACATATTGTAAAAAAATCAAGTATCTACCTATTACGGTTCAAGAGATAGAACCCTGTGACAGACGGACAGACGGACAGACAGTGAAGGCATAATAATAGGGTTCCGTTTTGAGCCTACAGAACCCTAAAAAGTTCTCAAAGGTGTGTGACGTCTAGCACTTCGCACTTGGCTAGCGCAATAGATTATGGCTTAAAACCCTCTCTGAGGGGAGATCCGTGTCACGCAGTATCTATATACGCAGATAAAGTATATAAGAATAAGTTAATTATTATTAATGTTACGTTATGCTATGATAATAATTATTATTCATAAATTATTTCTGAGTCCCTTTTATACTAAAACATTTAATTTTAAATTTGTATTTTTTAAATTCAAGTTGTAATAGGGAAGTGGTAAATTTATCGTAGTAAAGAGTTAAAGAACATTACACTACAATATTTTTTATTTTGGTTCCTTCCTTCCTTATTATCCATGCCTAAAAATACCCGTACATTAGTCACGTTAATTCACAAAAATTATTAATATACATATATTTTAACCATAATGATAAAGATATGGCCAAGTAAGAGGGTCACTGATGAAATAATGTTCAATATTAAAAGAAAAACTTTATTCCTGTAAATAAATAAACTAGCATAAAATTATATTTCGTTATCAATTATCTTTAAACACTTGGATACTTAAAAGTCGATCTCAAAAGTATGTATAGTGTTAGTCTTATGGATATGATACTTAATAATAATAAGGTATAGATTGTATGTATATATTGCAAGCGAAAGCAATTTTGAATATGGTAGAACTCTTTGTGAAGCCATCGGAACAGGTGATTTTTACGACAATGCTAAGCGCTGCTGAAGTTAACTTCACAAAGTGCAGTCAGCAGTGAAAATTTTATACTTAACGATGCGTTTCTATTAGAGATGTAACGGAGGTCATTTTATCCGAATCGAAATCGGAGTCGGAGTTTTTAAATTTGATTTATCGGAGTCGGAATCGGAGTCGGAGTCGGAGGCA
>DWPW01000843.1:0-10331 GCA_018252015.1 Astraptes brevicauda | reverse complement strand
GTTGACGTCGGCCATAGATGCGTTACTACCCCTGTGGACAAAGTTGGCATGACCTAATTCATATACAATAGTTATTTATTTTACCTGATCTCAATCAAAGATGATTTTTTTCTAGGACTAGATGGTCGTCGCATCTGTAAGCCAACAATTACACCCTTCCAACAAAATACAAGAATTGCTTTACACTATAAATAAGTGTGACGGTGGTACCAACCCGGTCGCCCCGTAATATTCCGTAAGGTTACGTTTCCGTTCTTGAGAATTTAGTTGTAATGAGATTAGGCTTTTACCTTCAATGGGTCTTGGCGGCAATATTTTGTAAAATACAAATATTAAGCAGCGCCATCTATTTTTAGATCGCTTACATTGAATACATTGACTACCAGCGCTTTTTACTCAATATCAGTCAAGTCACATATTTCAGACTCACTACACGAGCAAGCAAAGACCAATATACCCGAAACCTACAAATAATGAAACCCAGATTCATTCGACATTAAATCAGGTGTCTATAGAAGCCAAGTACATTAGTTACAATGACTCAGATGGAGTAAACACACAACATTCATTTTCCGGGAATAGTAAACCATCTCGGGTACTGGAGAATTGAGATCTAATTTTAAGGTATTTCTGTCGTCTAAGTTTCGAATCTGTTTTTTTACAACATGAGCGTGACAAACGATCATGCAGACTACCTGGTAAGGAGTTATTGCCGTTCATGGATATCTGTAATCGACCCTATATAAGATAAGAGTTTTAGCTTAGTTGGGCCAGAAATACATTACTACTCTTGACGACTAAGTAGGAATGCCTCGGACAAGTATCCTCGGATAAGTCTCTCTTACTATCCTTCAGACCAGAACATTTCAGCAGTTAATACAGCTGTTATCATATACTATTTATTGTTTCAACCTTCAGACGATGTCACAATTTTCGAGCGTATAAAATAAACCTTCTAGTAGAAGATAAGCAACATTTGTGGGTGAAGCACAAACAATTAACCCGGGCGAGGTGCCGCGACATTAGCTTAGGTGTCCATTGGTTCCAGTACCCATTTGTTGCACGCTGGCTCTGTACGGCACAAGTAGGTACATTAGCTTCGAATGGTATAACCACAATATTATGTACTGCGTTGTCACTATATCCATATGTAATGGATTGTAAAATGAGAATTTTTATTTTGCTTTGTTTCGTTTTAACACGCTTTTATGAATTTTGGTTGTATGTTTCTATATTTGTATGGTTATATGTAACGGAAAGGAAAGTGCCCACTGAAGTATGGAGTTTGGTTTCATTTTAAATATTTTGTAGAGAGCTGAACTATTTCGATTCGATATTTATAAGATATTTGTCTCTACTTGGCCGGGTTTACTATAAAATGGTTAAAAAATTTCGATAAAATGGGTTATGATTGTAAAAGCTATGGACATTCTAGAGCTATTATTCAGTTAGACTCAAGTGATATTCATTATCAGATATCTCTGACACATGGTGCCATAAGGTAGAAATCTATGCGCCATTGGATATTTTATCGTACTGCGAGTTTATGACTATATTGCAATTTAAGAACAAATTATATCATCGTATTTCATAAGCTGTTATCAAATATAAATAAAAGTAAAGAACGGCGTTGTACACGACTGTACCCCACCTCACCTTTGCGTCCCCTCCGCCATTCAATTTCAAGGCGATCTCTTAAGTTTCAATAATGATACATTGTCGTTCAAATTTCCTATCCATCTTAAAATGTAAATACATCGCCAGACTTAACTCTGATTAAAATACCCTTCTAATATCGCCGTGTAACCAAAAGATATTATATTGAATAGATTCGTTTGTTTCCGATGGTAACAATACCGATACAATAAAATTATATTGTCCGGAAATCCGTGGAAACGTAATGTGAAATATAAAATCTTTTACATTCACATATCACAGAAAACAACACTGAACTATCTTTTTATTTTTTCAGTAAACATAAACTTCAATGTAAACTAGAATTGAAGTGCAACTGATGTCTGTGAGAGTAAAAACAAACTGATTAGACTAGTAAGTTGTGCTTCCTTCTAAGTGACAATTTCACTTCATAATAATGTAGCAAACATTGTATTTGTTCAATAGTACAATATATTGTGAAATGTCGTTAGGTTGCTCTTTTGTTGAATAAATAAAAAAATAAATTATGCGTCGGTGTATATAGTGACCATTTTAGTCCTAGGGAGTAGCAACGCATAATATATATAGCTTGGGATACAACCTGTTCTATATTGATTTTGCATAATTTAGACGTAGAAAACGATAACGACCCGCGTGGCAGAGCGGTTACCATACCGGCCTGCCACGCTGTGGGTCCCGGGTTCATTCCCCAGCCAGACAAATACCTGAATGACGAATTTAGATTTCGGATTTAAATGGGACCCTCGACACAGGACAAAATCCCACTGTAGAGCTATAAGTGTAGAAAGCATCTTTTTAAATAGAGAAAAAAAAAATAAGAACTGATTCTTACGTAGAGGATTGGCTACAAATGTATTGATACCCCTGAAGACTAAATTGGGATACCCCAGATCTTTATGTCGTCGTCAACCAATTATTGTCCCACTGCTGTACACGGGTCTCCTCTCGAGTGAGAGGGGTGTATTCCATAGTCCACCGCGCTGGCCAAGTGCGAATTGGTAGACTCAATACACCTTTGAGACACACTCAATAGAACTTTTTTTTTTAAACTTTAGGCGTGCGAGTTTCCTCACAATGTTTCACGATCCTTCACCGTTAAAGCAAGTGATAATTCGTTTCTAAATATGCACATAATACAGAGGTGCGTGCCTTGAATTTGAACCCCGGACCTCCCGATTAAGAGGCCGAATTTCAACCATTAGGCTATCACTGCTTGATCTTTATGTACACTATATTTACTTATGTCAAAACGGCGTTTTTGCTTTTATATGCTACCAGTAGATAACAATTATGTATCTTATCAAAATCAAATAAAATCTATTATAATAGAAAACTATTCACCTTACACTTAAGTAAAATCAACTTCAGTTATTATTTTAATTTGATTTTGGTCCAATTTCAATTACTGCGACGTGTCTACTAGTTCAAATAATTATGTCACGTACAAAATAGGCTTGGTTCACTGTTATATTCCCCAGAACGTCAATACTAAAGGTTTTTTCTACGGTTTTAGAATAAAAGAGATATCATTTCCATTTAAAATTACGCTAAATTGCATTCATCTCAGGTAAAAAACGTACTATTCTCATAGAGTATAGCAACGATAGACGGATCCAAATACCTTATGGTCAATATTCGTTCTTTAGAAAATAATTAATGTAATGGAAGTATATTTTTTGAATTTCAATTGTTTACTTTAATTAATCAATTTACTAATATACAATAATAATAATGCGCAAAGGAACTATCCATTCCGCAATACATTTAAAAGTTTTTTTTAATGTTTTTTTTTTCATATCTAGCATTTTTTCATCTTTTTATTATTTTTATGTCATATACCAGTCTCAAAGTAACTTCAATCAAAAATAAAGTACATCGCTTTATGCCATGACTTTTTTATAATGTCTGAAACAAAACTAACAATAAATGTGAATACTTTTCTGCCGTTTAATGTATCTATGGCCCAACGCCCCGTGGGCAGTCGGATTTTTATCCGGACCTTTTTAAATCACCAATGTGGGGTAATGAGGTGAAAAATCTAAAATTTATATTCAGAAAATGAATTTTGAAGGTCCGCATTCGGTGGAGCAATTTCAGCTGAAAACTCGTAAATGGGTCTCCCAATTTCTGATTTTATGAGAATTTTCGTTTCAAGTTTGCTAAATAGTTAAGTTCCTGCAATTCGAGGATATCAATTAAATAAATATATTGTTTAGCTAATGAACAGATTTTCTATATTATCTATAAAATACTACATTTGAAGGTGGTAGAACACTTTGTGGTTCGAATCCAGCGGCACCACCGCCACTCCTGTTTTTGCCTACTAGCAGCAGTGTTAAGCACTGCTGTGTTCTAGTCTGAATGGTGTAGTAAAGGGGATATACTTATCCGAGACGTTCCAACATAGTACTCAGCAATAGCAACGCATTTGTGGTCAACCTTAGGTAGGACTTTGATCTTATCTGTCGATGGCCACTTACCATCAGTTGGAAACTACAATATATAAAAAATATTAGCACTGCTAAAAGTTCTAGTTTAAATAGTGTGGTAAGTTAAGACAAATTACAAAGAAAAACATTTTATGCACAATATGTACAAAGATACAATGAGAAATAGGTAATATTCTCAGCATATCTTTTAAGTTGTGGTCGTATTCCGATCTAACAGTTACACATAAAGAAAAATTGTAATAGCCGATCTAAAAGTTTTTGTAACATGGAGTATGTTACAAAAAATAAATTCATTTCGTTAGAAAATATAACAAAACAAAAAAAAAACGTAAAATCTTTACATTTTTTTTTATTTTTCTTTTTCTTAATAAGCGTATACTTTTACTTTACTTAATATTTACCTTCCATTAATAGAAGGAAGGTAAAACTCACTCCGGCATAAAACAAAAATATATCCTTTTATACTCAAAAGTAGAAACAAAAAGAGGGTCCCGAATTAATTGATTGATGCTACAAAGGGGAACTTATTGGAAGCATTTACAATTCCACCTTTGTACACCCCGCTATTGATTTACGATTCTTAATTACACTGGGGTAGTATGGGCATGATATCTGTATCTGTATATATAATAAGAATGTAACTTGCGCTGCCTGTCTGTGTGTTTAAAATTAGGTAGCACCAAAACTACTGAATGAAATTCAATGGAATCCAGATATATTGCTAGTACGTATCTTGATTTAACTTTAAGGTTATATATCATTAAAATCTATCCACTCTATCAAAAGTTATTACTATTTAAAATCCGAAGCAACTTTTCTTACAGTGCCATACAAATTACCTACGTACCTACGTGAACATAATAGTTCTACCGGAGTGGACTAGATGGCGTTATTGTAGGTACAAACATCACTCACGCATGGGCAGCTTCTAATACCAAATGCATGAACAACGTTCGTCTGTCCAGCACTCCTATATGTAGCCATTATATGTTTGTATACTAATACAAATATATGTAAACGAGATACCTATGATACTTAACTAGCGTTTTGACGCTCATAGTTACACTAATCCTACAATTTATATAACTTATCACTAAGAGTGAATAAAAATATCGCGCATAGTAGAGCATGCTAATGAAAATGTAAAGATGGTTGAACCCACAGAGATACATGTTTGTGGTAGAATCCTTTGTGGTTCGACTCCGCAACTATCCACACCTATTTCTGCCTTATAACATCAGTGTTAAACGTTGCTGTGTTATCGTCTGAAGAGTGTGGTTAGAGAAACATAGTAATCCCAGGCGTTCCAGCTTTGTCATAAGGAGTAGCAACGTTTTTGTGGTCGACCTCAGGTAGGACTGGGATCTTAAATGGGGTTGATCACAGATATCTATGGCCTGCAGTGGACACTTACCATCAGGTGGGCTGAATGCTTCTTCTCTGCTGCAATAAGATAAATAAAATTACTATTATCTTTTCCGCCTTACCAATATACCTTACAATAGCGCCGTTGTTTCTGGTCTGAAAGGGAGAGGGACTATTTAGAGTTACAGTCTAAGGTATTGAGAAGTGTAGCTATATGTTGAAACGGAATGCAATATATTTATTAATACGTGAAGCGAAAATTTCAGATCCATTTTTTTTTATTGCGCGCACAGAGAAGCGTTAAAAGGTATACCTATCATGCACTTTTACAGGATGATATGACGTCTATGGACGTTCAGATAGCATCCCTATTCTACAAGTACCTTTTATTAGGCATACGTTAAAGTTCATGCAGAGAAGATTATTAATTGATTATATTTATGTTTAATTGTGTTACAAAATATATATTCAATTAAACAAATTAAAACAATAAAATCACAATGTTAAACAATATCGTCAACTATGTCAGATGTCTATGTCAAAATATGTGTTATTGCTATCAAATGCAGCTTAGCAAATTAAACCTCATTTTCCTAATAATGAATGTTTTCCTAATGCACAGATGAAAAATATATATAAAATGAAATGGAGCTATGGGGAGATGCGTTGATGTCGTGATGTGCAGTGACTAGGGGTGAGGAGTGGTGGGGTGAGGAAAGGAGATTGACGGATGAGATGGTTTTTTTATTTGGATTAATGATTTTAGTTTTATTTTTTAAATTATGGTCGAATTTCGACCATTGTGGTTTGTCCATCCATTCCAATTTATTCCTCACTTATTTACATATAGATGTCCATGGACGGCAGTGACCACTTAACAAATATACTCGATTGTTTATACTAAATTCTCATAAAAAAAGGAACATTTACATTCTGCTTATTTTTATAGATGCGTGCCCAATCGGAAACTCGCGTTCAATAGAACGCAAGACCGGAAATTTACATCCGGTGCAGTGGGACTACATCCTAATGTTTAGTATTCTCGGCTCTTCTGGATATTTTTAATAAAAAAACAGAGCTTCGCCTTTATTAATGTACCCGAGAGACGTTTCTTTGCTCTGTTTATTCTACTTTATATTGTTCTTCTCTACTTCTCTCGGGCTTCGTTGTGGCCACACCGCGGAGTAGTGGACGATAAACGGTAATATTTTTTAATTACTTATGATTTTAAAACAAATATCACCATAAAATAGTTTTAGGTAGTGACTTAAATCTGGTATTGGTCTGTTATTTGCTTTTCTGATTTTTTTTTATTTAAAAAATCTGAGCTTCGCTTTTACTAATTTTAAGGAGAGCTGTATTCTTTTGCTATATTAATTATATTTCAATACACTTATTCTATTTTACAATCACAGCCTGAGAGAGATATTTTTAAAGGTCCCAAAGGGGTTCAGGAGCTTCAAATTCGATAAGCAATTAACCACTGGCAACTGGTGAACAATAAATGTTCCCTTGCAGAACATTTTATTATTTCTTATATTATTTCTGAAACTATTACAAGATTATAATGACTTCAGAACTAATGTCGTTGCATTATTATTTTATATAGTACCTCGTTAAATAAAGCATTATCGTTTTTCATTTAATTAAAATCTATGTACCTATCATGCACTTTTACAGGATGATATGACGTCTATGGAAGTTCAGATAGAATCCCTATTCTAGAAGTACCTATATGGATTTAGTTATAGACGTCCATGGGCCATTTACCATTCTGTAGATTGCATAATCGTTTCATGCTTAAGTCTTATAACTATAGAATTATCTTAAAAATAAAAAAAACTCTACTGTTTAAAATGAATTGACTTTATAACCCATACTCATTTCATACCCATATTGTTACGATAAAAAAAATGTGTCATCCCCCCCTCCCCCCTTTTTTCTTCTCCGTTCACAGGCACAATAACTTAAAATAGCATTATGTTTCTATGACAACTGAGACGATTCTATGGAAATAGCAAACAAGCATGCAGCCCACCTCATGGTAAGTGGCCACTGCCGCCCATGGACATCTGTAATCAACCCCAGATACGGAGTCGAACTACAAAGGGTTCTACCACCTTTAAAACATATATACATACCTAGAAAAAAATATTACCATTATCCTCCTTCTGACGCAGTCTGGTAAAAAATATTTCTGTTCTAGTTTCCGACTTTTAGTCTATTGTACCTACATAGGAAATTCTAGTATTGTTTTTTCAAAACAATATACTCGCTACAATCTCGCTTATTTCTCTCTGTGTGAAGCAACGTCCGAAATGCTGGTATTCGAGAAATTACAGTGAAATAATCCCCAGTATCTTCAAAAAGAAGAGGATTAAGCTTGGAAAAACACGGCAATTTTCTTCGTAAACAGCACCGCTCTTGATATTCAAGGAATTTGACGTTGAAAAGTCGACAGTTTGTTTAATCATGAACTCTTTGGTGTCTATTTGATGCTCTTGCGTTTTTAATTATTTTTGTTTGGTTTGGTAATTCTCGGTAAGCGTATCGGTGTTTTTAATCTTAAATAACATTCAGCGTACTTATGCAAGTATTGCCGGACGGGCATTTGGATGGGTGAACGCTAGTTTCTACACTCATACCACAGTAGAAGTATCTCCTGTGACGTAGATGCCATGGAAACACATGAACACCCAGACTCAGGGCAGAAATCTACATTCATGTATCAGATATCTGTTTGGACTGGAATCGAACCCGGAACTCCGTTTGTCAGACTGGTATGATGATCGCTCCTTCACGCGGGTCGTCTATTTATATCCATGCAGAAGTCTCAATGTAATTTATACATTATGGTGTGTAAAGGTGTTGGAATTGAACACTAGATAGGACCTGTTAAACATTTCAAAGACCTGGACAACATTTTTTTTCAATTGCGCTTTACTTAAAAGTAAACGATCATTATCACACTTTATGTAAGTTTCATTTCAGGGTGACATCATAAAACAGAAGAAAGTATACAATAAAATATATATTTTTCTTATTACAAAAAGTACACTCACAGACACATATATACATTTAAAAGCCGAAAAACCTCACCTTTCCCGAAGCCCGACACCTCAAACCTTATTTATCCTGTAGCCATCATAAAAGATCTAAATCCATCGACACAAAAGCCGAAAGCCGGAGCTAGCGGAGAGGAAAAACCTCTGAGTTATAAAGATTTACTATTACAGGAGGGTCGATGATAATGGAATTTCAATCAGTTGGGCCAGACGGGCCTAGGGAGGTATCGATCCCATTACGGCACAAGCTCGTTTGGGAATGCCAAATTGTCGTTGAAGTTTATGACCAAACGGGTTACCTTTAAAATGGTTACAGTTTAAAAGTAGTTTTATAAGTCAAATAAAATATGTTTGTAGGTAAAATCGATCTTTGCATAGATACTTTGCAGGTTTTAAGGTTTATTTGTAACAAAACCTTTCATAATATCTCTACGAAGAACAGAAAAATAGCAAAAGTCGAATAGGTACGTAGTACTTTCGTCTCTTTAGAACTACTAATATCTCACATTGGTACACAATGCATAGTTCGCTGGATCATACACAGACTTCTTTTATTTAGTAAAAGACTTACGATTGGTTGAACGGATTAAAAAAACCATTGCATTAATATTTTGATTCCCACCTGCTGTTTATACAAAGTAAATAAGTAAAAACAAGGCAATTTCTTTTGAAACAAGCGTTCATGTGATTCAAAAATACACTTAAAATTTTCTGTGAAACTCCCAAACGAAATTATAGCCGAATCGGGCAAAACGCTCAAGAGTTGTATTGACAGAAGGCGCTAAGATGGGCTTTGTAGAACCGCGGCTTCATCACTCGGTACGTGCCTCATACAAGAGCACACCTGAAAAATAGCGACCACTACGGTTGCTCTGAATAGAATCGGTGATTTGGAACGCCTTCCAAATGTTAAAGCGATCATTCAATTTACAAGATGTATAGGAGGCATTCTATACATTGATGCAAGTGTTGTTACGGATCTGTGAAGTAATGGAAATTCAGATGTATACAAAGCATTTGATACAGAAATATTAAGTACAGGGTTGATAAACGTAAACACAAACAGAAAGGATTTTGTTGATTGCGTATTAAAGTATTTATTTATTCATTTTTTTGGATGTACTTGTATCAGCAACTGAAGAAAATTTGTTTATTAATGAATTACTGGACTTGTTCATCACAATTATCAGGAAACAAATTTATTTCTAAAGATCTTCTATTACTTTTTCTACTCGTATTTTGGTCCTATTTCTATAGATCTTTTATATAAAAGTGTCTCACAATGTTGAAATCAATGATCAAGTAATGATTTAATAATTTAATTAAATAACATCTGAGACATCTAATAATTTAAGAAATTCTAAATCAATCCAGATTTGACACGATTCGAAGCTTTGACAACTTGGAGATGAATCATTTGGTTGTCCAAAAAGTATGAGAGCATTTGAACAATTTGTCAATACCATTAATAGTTTTAAACAACTTTTGAGTTTGAGAATTCTGTGACAAGTTGGAGTGTTTGACAATAGATTTGATAAGTTAGGAAAGTCTGAAGGAAATTTGAACAACTTGGAAATTTCAAAGTGGAGATGAATTTAATTCGTGATATTTTTAAAAGCGTTGACGCAGATGAAACGGATGACGAAATTTTCGAATTAATTCAATATTTCCCTGCAATCGGGCATCATAACTTAATTAAGAAATGTTATTAAAGTATCCCAAGTTTTAAGCAGCTTCCCTCCGACCGAGGGCGCGCCGTCGGGGAAAAGCGAGT